>CBVK0100916047.1:0-13239 GCA_900067695.1 Picea abies | reverse complement strand
ATATATAAGTGTAAACATGTCATTTTTCCAATATTTAATCATAAATTCACTCAAAAACACTAAAATAGATGCATTGGAAAATAATATGTATAAAACCCATGTAATCATGAAAATGGTTTAATGTAAGGGTATGGGAAAGAGAAATATGGTTAAAAGTGAAGTGAAAGTGAAGTGAAAAGTTGGTAAAAATATGGTACTTTGGCGACCCAACAATCACATACAAAGATGTTCTGCAAGAGGATTTTGATCACTCCCTGTATTGAAAATTCTTACTTGCAAACTGGAAAAAAAAAAAACAACGAATAGGGATGCAACCATGACAGTGAAACTTACCCGTGAATGGGGAACGACATAAGCGTAGTTCCAATTGTGGATGCAGAATGCCAACTGTGAAAATTGTAACTTTCTTAAATGTTTACACAGTGGGAGGACTTTGGACGGTCCTCAAATCCTTAAATGTTTACCTAACAGGCCTCACAGCCTGAAATGTTTCCTTAATAGGTGTGTTACAATACATTTTCCTTTGATTTTTTGATACAATCTTGTCTGCAGTGAATTTGGTCAATATTGTTCTTCACCGACATTCCTGGATGACTGGTTGATGCTTTCTCATTGGTTCACTAGATGCTGCTTATTGTTGTTTGATTCAACTTTGTAGAGTTGAGGTCCTGCAGCTGCAGTTAGGCCTCTTGGTACTTGTTCACTGGTTTGTTGTTTGTTGCTTTCTCTTGTTTGCTTCAACTTTGCAAGGTTGGGGTCTTGCATCCGCAGTGGGATCTGTTGTTGCAGTTTGCAGGCTAGGGGATGTGCGTATGTCCTTTCCCATTCACCGATGGGTCTCAGTGTCGCGGTTGCATTCCTGCATTACTTAATAGGCTTGTTACAATACATTTTCCTCCATTTTTTTTTATACAATGTTGTCTATAGTGAATATGAGCAATATTGTTCTTCAGCGACATTACTGGTTCATTGGTTGATGCTTGCTCATTGCTTGTTTACTTTTTCTTGTTTGCCTATTTTTGTTGCTCTTGTTTGCCTGTTTCTCTTGTTAAAGTTTGCACGCTTGAGATTCTGCAACCGCGATTGGAACTATGCTTCTGTCATTCCCCATTGACAGGTGGGTTTTGTTGCTATGTTTACCTTCATATTCGTTGTTTGTTGTTTGCTATTTCCAGTTTGCAAGTGAAAAATTTCAATACTGAAGATGCCTGAGTCAAAGTCCTCTTGCAGAACATCTTTGTATGTGAGGAGAAAATTCGATTTCCTTTTTTATATGTCACTGTGGGTGTGATGAAGGTGGGTTCTGTGTCGAACATTGGCGTTCAAGAAAAAGACAAAGACAACATTACAATCATGTTTCTCTAGTCATAGTAGTCACATAAAAAGATGTTCTACAAGAGGATTTTGATCACTCCCAGTATTGAAAATTCTTACTTGCAAACTGGAAAAAAAAAACAATGAATAGGGATGCAACCATGGCAGTGAAACTTAACCATGAATGGGGAGAAACAAAAGCGCAGTTCCAATTGCAGATGCAGAATGTCAATCGTGCACACTGTAACTTTCTTAAATGTTTACACAGTGGGAGGACTTTGCACGGTCCTCATAGACTTAAATGTTTACCTAGTAGGTCTCACAGCTTGAAATGTTTGCTTAAAGGGCATGTTACAATATATTTTCCTCCGATTTTTTTATACAATATTGTCTGCAGTGAATTTGGGAAATATTGTTCTTCACCGACATTCCTGGTTGTCTGGTTGATTCTTTCTCATTCGTTTGTTGGATGTTGCTTATTGTTGTTTGATTCAACTTTGTAGAGTTGAGGTCTTGCATCTGCAATTGGGCCTCTTGGTACTTGTTCACTTGTTTGTTTGTTTCTTTCTCTTGTTTGCTTCAACTTTGCATGGTTTGGGTCCTGCATCCGCAGTTGGACATGTTGTTGCAGTTTGTAGGCCAAGGGATGCACTTCTGTCCTTCCCCATTCACCGGTGATTCTCAATGTCGTGGTTTCATTCCTGTTTGTTGGTTTTTGTTAGCTATTTCCAGTTTGGAAGTAAGAATTTTCAATATTGGGAATGCCTGAGCCAAAATCCTCTTGTAGAACATTTTCGTATGTGACTACTACGACCAGAGAAACAAGAGTGTGATGTTGTCTTGGTGTTGTTCTTGAAAGTCGTTGTTTGCTAGAGATCCCACCTCTGTCGTAGCCATTTTGACATGGCAAAGTTTGAAAAATCTATGACAAGTGCATTCAGAAAAATACACAAAGAACATGAAAGAAATCATATTGATACTATGCAATTGATACGTGCACTTGGAAATACATTGCTTAATATTCAACAAATCTCTGCTCAACAAACAGTCGACATTGCACTTTCCCTGCCCCTGGACTGTGGTTCAAGGAAATGTGTCTTCACGAATACATCTCCACTTGAGAAACACAAATTGGAACATGGTTTTACAGTTGGGCCACCAAAAAGACTATTAAAATAAAATAATATGAAAAATGTTGAAATAGATATAAACAACATCTCTTTGGACTTGAACCAGAGTTTGTCGAGCTCCAACTATATTTCATAGCTGAGAATGTTTTTCCCATAGTTAATGTGTTTCTATGGCTTCATAATTATGAGACTAAGTGTTGTTGTGTGAGGGATAAATTTCTTATCTCCCTTTCTTTTTCCTCTTATATACTTACCCATTTTTCTCTTTTCTTCTTCCCCTCTATTATTTGTTTCTAGTTCTATAATTAGTCGCGTTTCTATGCTCGCATCTTCCCGGGGTGGAGAACTTACAAATCCTTATCTCCATATATATCTTCACATCACGAGTCCAATCGACCCTCGTTCATTTCCATACTTAGCCAATTTTATGACCATGGGTTCGTGGATAGGCGTTATCGAACTTTGATGCCCTGTGTTCGGGGTATACATCTTGCACCCAAAACTTCGGTGATCTACAATTCGACCCCGGACTCCTCGAACTCACAAGCCTAAATCTACCTATGTTGAATCTGTCTGACCAACTCGCCTTTCCATATTTAGTTGAGTATTCAATGTTTTGCAAGTTCACGAACTCCCGGGTTCACAAAAGTTTGAAAGCATGTTTCGCTCCCCTCTATCCCTGCCACCTTCCTCCCTTTCCAATGCACATTAATTATGCTTTTACTAGTGACAACTCACCAGGAAGGTTCAAAAATATTGGCATTAATAAGCGGAAAACTCTAGGACATCTCCCATTAAAATGGATTAATGGGTGAATATTATGGGATCTGATGATTTTTTTCTGTCCATCTTGAATTGGCAAAAATTGTTGATTATTTTAGTTTTTTTAAGGCATCATCGTAGTAAGAGTGCAATATTGTGCTACCCCACTGTCATCCACAAAGGTGTTGATGTCATGTCTCTCTTTAATACTGTGCATATATTACAGGTTGTCATATTTGAGAATATGCTTGCATATGGAAATGTTAACTCATATGTTATTAGTGACAACTCACCACACATTCGAAAATATTGGCATTAATAGGAGAAAATGTCGAGGACATCGCCCATTCAAACACTTTAAACCAACATTTACAGAAGATTATACTATCATCCTCCACCGTTCATTTTAAATACTTATTCCCATTTCCCTCTATCATCGAAAAATTGAGCTTTAAGGTGCCTTCCTTGTAATGTTCGTGGTCATCCACATGTGAGACAACTTAGAGATGTAATTCATGCCCAATTGAAAGACGAGGGAATGGTTTTATGTGACGTCATATTTGATCCAAAAAAATTCGGTTAGCCAACAGAAACTCAGACAAAAAAAAATCAAGTATCTTATGATTGATATTCTCCCTGTATTCGATCATTTGGTTGGTTGAAAGGCCCACCTGAATATTTGTATGTTGAACTTCTTTGTTTTGTTACTCAAAATTGGAAGGGACTTTCAAGTCACCTGCAAAATTCTCCTTTGTTGAAGTATATAACTTCTTCCAACAACACATATTTGGCAAGTGTATCAAATCTTGCAGACCACACAAGAATGTATCTTTCGTCAAAGGAGTCGCACATCTCGTGGCTTACAAAATGGTATAGAATATTCAGAAGTGAAGCCAAATATTACTCCATGCGTGAATATATTCATAAGGAAATTATAAATTTGGATCCTCATGAATGTGAGAAACTGTATGAGTGGTTGAATCAACATCCTAAAATTATAGAAGTTTCGATGTCAAAGTTTGTTGAGCGACTTTTGCGTGTGGTAATAGACTTGAAAGAAATTCATCTTCTTTGTCAAAGTTTGTTCACCGACCTCTGGAAGTAGTAACAAACTCCACATACAATCAACTTTCTATCATTACTGCACATGTGTTTCACTATTCCTATGCATATAATTCCATCTAGGTCAAAGAGCTTGCCTCTCTTTGCAAGAATATTCTCCTGGTAGTTGAAGGTGGGTATATAACCAGGGAACGAAGCTCTCAAAATTTTTTGATGCCTGCATCGACAAGTAACTGGGAAAATTTAATGGTAAGGAATTCTGGACTATGTACTTTGCAACACTTTTTGAGGATTACTTTATACTACCACCTTCTGCAAGAATTTTGATGTATTCAGGTAATGATTTGGTTTATGAAGATCACCTTTTCCTACCACCTTCATGTAATGATTTTGTTTCATTATTTAGAAGATACCTTGATATAGTAGATATTCCAAAGCTATTTCCACCAAATATCAATCTTCTTTTTATTTCCCATGCTTTGAATAAGGAGAATTCATTTCTTCTGTTGTAGTGGATCCAATATTTGAAAAAAGATGGAATTTGCTCATTGCTTGATGTATTGACTTGTTTGGTTCAAATAAATCACCATGGCCACGCCGCAAGCGTCTCTCGAGTTGTTCATCAGGATCACAGGTCGATAAGAACAAAGTGCTTTCCTGGTCATAGAGTGCTTCCATCCCCAGCTTGCATTTGCATAGGTCTTTTATTGCTACCTTCTTTCTTTGTCTTGGTGGTGGATCCTTCTATCCAAACCAACGTGATGGAAATAAACTAGCTCTAGGGAATTTGATCGCTTTTGGGGATCTGAGTTGACTATATATTAATTTTGGTTAACTTAATAACTAATAATAATGAATGGTTACATGACAGCACAATATGATATTTTGATTCATCATCTATGTCCACATATGAAAAAGGGGATATTTTATATGTTTTACCTGAGCGTGATACGGGGAATCAATTCAATAAATGACACACTATCCTAAAGTAGAGACAATACAATATTCTAGTAACCATAGATCATCTCCTTTTCTTCTACAAAATCTCTCCATGAAATCACAGTGCCCCGACACTATCAAAGTATTTGGTCAATCTCATATGCCGAGTATGGAAGGGCGGTGATACTCTAACCCACCCTAATAAAAGGGTGGTGACACCTATTGTGACACAGATTCTAAGAATATTGGAGGTTGTAGCTGGAGGCCACGTGCAACCAAGAGAAGGAAGAACAAGATATACCTACCTAGTAGTGGTAGGTACTACAACCCATTCGTTACATAGACGAGAATTTGATTAGGCAAGTTTATAAGGTCATGAATAAAGTTATATGGATTTAGCTATGGTGATTGAGTAGTCTAATTGTTATTTAACTTATTAGTCCATGTTGAAGGCGTAGAGGGACTATAGCGATTGATAATTCGTTGACTTCATATTAGTTTGTCCTTTGACTAAAAATATTTGTATAATCTCTATTGTTGGAACTAGAGAACTAAAACCATTGATTTGTATATAATAAAAAATACCATATATGTCATGATCTGATTGGATAACAGATTGGAGGTCTTATTGCCAGCTTCGCTATTCCCAATGTTTTATATGTTAGCATATCCAAAGTTTTTGATCATCTACGGTCTTTTTGAATTTTTACTATTTTTTATTAAAATGTTTAGATATCCAAAGTTTTGAGCATCCAGAGTCAGTTTTTTATTAGTTGACTTCATATTAGTTTGTCCTTTGACTAATTGTTTTTTGCATAGTCTCTATTGTTCGAACTATTGCTATTATTATTACTATTTTTTTTTATTGTTATTATTTTATATTATTATAAAATAATATAATAATTATTTTCCGTACATAACAGACCTGCCACAATGCATTCTTTCTTAAATGTTTACATAGCGTGAGGCACTTAGGCGGCCCTGGAAAACCTAAATGTTTACCTAACATGCCTCATAGCCTTAAATGTTTACTTAACAAGCCTCTTACAATACATTTTCCTCCGATTTTTTTTATACAATGTTGTCTGCATTGAATATGGGCAATATTGTTTTTCAATGGCATTTTTTGGTTCATTGGTTGATGCTTGCTCGTTGCTTGTTCACTGGTTTCTTGTTTGCCCGTTGTTGTTGCTCTTATTTGTATGTTGGTCTTGTTGCAGTTTGCACGCTTGGGATTCTGCAACCACGATTGGAAATGTGCTTCTGTCGTTCCCCATTGACGGGTGGGTTTCGGTGCCATGCTTACCTTCCTATTCATTTTTTGTTGTTTTCTATATCCAGTTTGCAAGTGAAAATTTTAAATACTAGATATGCGTGAGTAAAAATCCTCTTGCTGAACATCTTTGTATGTGAGGAGAAAACTTGATTTCCTTTTTTATGTGTCACTATGGCTGTGATGGAAGTGGGTTATGTGTCGAACATTGGCATTCAGAAACAAGACCAAAACAACATTACAATCTTGTTTCTATGGTCGTAGTAGTCACATACAAAGATGTTCTGCAAGTGGATTTTGATCGCTCCCAGTATTGAAAATTCTTACTTGCAAACTGGAAAAAAAAAAAACAACGAATAGGGATGCAACCATGGCAGTGAAACTTACCCGTGAATGTGGAACGACAGAAGCGCAGTTCCAATTGCGGATGCAGAATGCCAACTGTGAAAATTGCAACTTTCTTAAATGTTTACACAATGGGAGGCCTTTGGACAGTCCTCACATCCTTAAATGTTTACGTAACAGGCCTCATAGCCTGAAATGTTTTCTTAATAGGTGTGTTACAATACATTTTTCTCTGATTTTTTGATACAATCTTGTTTGTAGTGAATTTGGCCAATATTGTTCTTCACCGACATTCCTGGATGACGGGTTGATGCTTGCTTGTTGGTTCGTTGGATACTTCTTATTGTTGTTTGATTCAACTTTGTATAGTTGAGGTCCTGTAATTGTAGTTGGGCCTCTTGGTACTTGTTCATTGGTTTGTTGTTTGTTGCTTTCTCTTGTTTGCCTCAACTTTGCAAGGTTGGGGTCCTGCATCCGCAGTTGGACCTATTGTTGCAGTTTACATATCAGGGGTTGCACTTCATTCCTGCATTACTTAACAAGCCTGTTACAATACATTTCCTCCGATTTTTTTTTATATAATGTTGTCTATGGTGAATATGGGCAATATTGTTCTTCAGCAACATTACTGGTTCACTGGTTGATGCTTTCTCATTTCTTGTTCACTGGTTTCTTGTTTGCCTGTTATTGTTGCTCTTGTTTTTCTATTTCTCTTGTTGCACTTTGCACGCTTGGGATTCTGCAACCGCGATTGGAACTACGCTTCTATTGTTCCCCATTGACAGGTGGGTTTCATTTCTATTTTTACCCTCCTATTCATTGTTTGTTGTTTTCTATTTCCAGTTTGCAAGTGAAAATTTTCAATAATGGAGATGCCTGAGTCAAAATCCTCTTGCAGAACATCTTTGTATGTGAGGACAAAATTTGATTTCCTTTTTTATATGTCACTGTGGGTGTGATTGAGGTGGGTTCTATGTCGAACATTGGCATTCAGGAAAAAGACGAAGACAACATTACAGTCATGTTTCTCTGGTCATAGTAGTCACATACAAAGATGTTTTACATGAGGATTTTGATCACTCCCAGTATTGAAAATTCTTACTTGTAAACTGGAAAAAAACAAACAACGAATAGGGATGCAACCATTGCAATGAAACTTACCCATGAATGGGGAGCAACAGAAGCGCAATTCCAATTGCGGATGCAGAATGCCAACCGTGAAAAATGAAACTTTATTAAATGTTTAAATAGTGGGAGGAATTTGCATGGTCCTCACAGCCTTAAATTTTTACCTGACAAGCCTCACAACCTAAAATGTTTGCTTAACAGGCATGTTACTATATATTTTCCTCTGATTTGTTTATACATTCTTGTCTGCAGTGAATTTGGGCAATATTGTTCTTCACCGACATTCTTGGTTGACTGGTTGATGCTTGCTCATTGGTTTGCTGGATGTTGCTTATTTTTGTTTGATTCAACTTTGCAGAGTTGAGGTTCTGCAGCTGCAGTTGGGCCTCTTGGTACTTTTGCATTGGTTTTTTGTTTGTTGCTTTCTCTTGTTTGCTTCAACTTTGCAAGGTTGGGGTCCTACATCTGCAGTTGGAGATGTTGTTGCAGTCTGCAGGCCAGGGGCTACGCTTCTGTCCTTCTCCATTCACTGGTGATTCTCAGTGTCGTGGTTGCATTCGTGTTCATTGGTTTTTGTTTTCTATTTCTAGTTTGCAAGTAAGAATTTTCAATCTTGGGAATGCCTGAGCCAAAATCCTCTTGCAGAACATTTTTGTATGTGACTACTACGACCAGAGAAACAAGAGTGTGATGTTGTCTTGATGTTTTTCTTGAAATTCATTGTTTGCCAGAGATCCCACCTCAATCTCAACCATTTTGACATGGAAAAGGTTGACAAATCTATGACAAGTGCATTCATAAGAATACACAAAGAACATGAAAGAAATCATATTGATACTATGCAAATGATACATGCACTTGGAAATACATTGCTTAATTTTCAACAAATCTCTACTCAAAAAACAGTCAACGTTACACTTTCCCTGCCCTTGGACTGTGGCTCAAGGAAATGTGTGTTCACAAATACATCTCCACTTGAGAAACGCAAATTGGAACATGGTTTTACAGTTGGGCCACCAAAAATACTAATAAAATAAAATAATATGAAAAATATTGAAATTGATATAAACAACATCTCTTTGGACTTGAACTAGAGTTTGTCGAGCGCCAACTATATTTCATAGCTAAAAATGTTTTTCCCATAGTTAATGTGTTTCTATGGATTCATGTTTATGAGACTAAGTGTTGTTGTGTGAGGGATAAATTTCTTATCTCCCTTTCTTTTTCCTCTTATATACTTACTCGTTTTTCCCTTTTCTTCTTCCCCTCTATTATATGTTTCTAGTTCTATACTTAGTCGCGTTTTTATGCTCGCGGGTTCTCATGGTGGTGAACTTACAAATCCTTATCTCCATATATATCTTCACAGCATGAGTCTGATCAACCATCGTTCGTTTCCATACTTATCCATTTTTATGACCACAGGTTCGCGGATAGGCGTTATTGAACTCTTATGCCCTGTGTTCGGGGTATACATCTTGCACCCAAAACTTTGGTGATCTACAATTCGATCTTGGACTCCTCGAACTCACAATCTTAACTCTACCTACATTGACTCTGTCTGACCGACCCACCTTTCCATACTTAGTTGAGTATTCAAAGTTTTGCGGGTTCATAGACTCCCGGGTTCACAAAAGTTTGAAAGCATTTCCTGCCACCTTCCTCCCTTCCCAATGCACATTAATTATGCTTTTACTAGTGACAACTCACCAGGCAGGCTCGAAAAGATTGACATTAATAAGCAGAAAGCTTGAGGACATCTCCCATTAAAACGCATTAACGGGCGAATATTATGGGATCTAATGATTTTTTTCTGTCCATCTTGAATTGGAAAAAATTGTTGGTTATTTTTGTTTTTTTAAGGCATCATCATAGTAAGAATGCAATATTGTGCTACCCCACTATCATCCACAAAGGTGTTGACTTCATGTCCCTCTTTAATATTGTGCATATATTACAGGTTGTCATATTTGAGAATATGCTTGCATATGGAAATGTTAACTCATATGTTATTAGTGACAAATCATCACACATTCGAAAATATTGGCATTAATAGGCGAAAAGGTCAAGGACATATCCGATTAAAACACATTAAACCAAGATTTACGGAAGATTATACTATCATCCTCCAACGTTCATTTTAAATACTTATTCCCATTTCCCTCTATCATCGAAAACTTGGGCTTTAAGGTGCCTTCCTTGTAATGTTCCTGGTCATCCACATGTGAGACAACTTAGAAATGTCATTCACGCCCAATTGAAATACGAGGGAATGGTTTTATGTGACGTCAACTTTGAGTGAATTTTTTTTTGTTAGCCAACAGAAACTCAGACACAAAAAATTCAAGTATCTTATGATTGATATTCTTCTTGTATTCGATCCTTTGGTTGGTTGAAAGGCCTGCCTGAAGATTTGTATGTTGAACTTATTTGTTTTTTTATTGGAAATTGGAAAGGACTTTCAAGTCACCTGCAAAATTCTCCTTTGTTAAAGTATATAGCTTCTTCCAACAACATAGATTTGACAAGTGTATCAAATCTTGCAGACCACACAAGAATGTGTCTTTCATTAGAGGAGTCACACATATCGCGGCTTACAAAATGGTTTGGAATATTCAGAAGTGATGCTAAATATTACTCCATGCGCGAATATACTCAAAAGGAAATTATAAATTTGGATCCTCACGAATGTGAGAAACTGTATGAGTGATTGAATCAACATCCTAAAATTATAGAAGTTTCAATGTCAAATTTTGTTGAGGGACTTCTGGGTGTGGTAACAAGCTTGATAGAAAGTCAGCTTCTTTGTCAAAGTTTGTTCACCGACCTCTGGATGTAGTAACAAAATCCACATACAATCAACTTTCTGCCACTATTGCACATGGTTTTCACTATTCCTATGCATATAATTCCATATGGGTCGAAGAGATTTCCGCTCTTAGCAAGAATATTATCTCGGTAGTTGAAGGTGGATATATAACCAGGGAACGTGGCTCTCAAAATGTTTTGATGCCTGCATCAACAAGTAACTAGGAAAATTTAATGGGAAGGAATTATGGACTATGGACTTTGCAACGCTTTCTAAGGATTACTTTATACTACCACCTTCTGCAATAAGTTTGACGTATTCAGGTAATGATTTGGTTTATGAAGATCACCTTTTCCTACCACCTTCATGTAATGATTTTGTTTCATTTTTTAGAAGAGACCTTGATGTAGTATATATTCCAAAGCTATTTCCACCGAATATCAATCTTCTTGTTGTTTCCCATGCTTTGAATAAGGAGAACACATTTCTTTTGTTGCAGTAGATCCGATATTTGAAAAAATACGGAAGTTGCTCGATGCTTCAAGTATTGACTTGTCTGGTTCAAATAAATTTCCATGGCCTCACCGCAAGCATCTCTCGAGTTGCTCATCAGGATCATAGGTCGATAAGCACAGAGTGCCTTCCTAGTCATAGAGTGCTTCCATCCCCAGCTTGCGTTTGCACAGGTGCTTTTATTTCTACCTTCTTTCCTTGTCTTAGTGGTGGATCCTTCTATCCCAACCAACATGATGGAAATAAAATAGCTCTAGGGAATTTGATCGCTTCCGAGGATCTGAGTTGACTATATATTAATTTTGGTTAACTTAAAAATGTTTATGTGTGCAACCTAATGTTAGACATAGAAAATACAATTTCTTAATTTTTAAAATATAAAATAATGTATTTTTCAACACATGATTGTTCGAAAAGTTTCAGGCATTGTTTGGGATTCACATCCTTCAAGGGTGTTAATTAATTACACAATTAATATTGCTTGTTCCAATGCAATCGACCCATCGTCGACTATGGAAATTGCATTAATACTACAATGTCAGATAATAAATTTCTGACATGTACCTAATGTCGAGGTCATCATCGCACAGGACACCCAACCTCCAAAGATTTCCGGACTCACAACAACATTGTAATTGTCGTGACAAAGAAACACTAAAGTTGATGCTCTTTGCAGGTCTGATAGCCCTACAGTCTAAGTTCTTTGACAATGACAAGTTTGCTTGTTCACCGCATTACCACCCTGCAATCATTCGCATTGTTCCCATTGCCACCGCCAGTGTCAATGTCTGAAGCAGAAGCTATCTAGAGCTTGGAGTCACCACTGGTGTGGATGCCTGAAGATGAAGCTACCTGGAGCATGGGGTCATGACTTGAAACACTTAACATTAGTACCAGTAGTGATCGAAAGTTGATTGTATGTCGAGTCTGTTACTACATCCAGAGGTCACTCAACAAACTTTGAGATAGAAGTTGGATGTCTGTCAAGTCTATTACAACTTTGAGAAAGAAGGTTCTATAATTTTAGAATGTTGATTTCTTCGGGCATGGAGTAATATTTGGCGTCACTTCTGAATATTCCAGAACATTTTGTGAGCCACGATGTCTGCCACTCCTATGCCGAAAGATATATTCTGGTGTGATCTGTATCATTTGACGCACTTGCCAAATCTGTGTTTCTGGAAGAAGCTATATACTTCAACAAAGGAGCATTTTGCAGGTGAATTGAACGTCTTTTCCAATTTACAGCAATAAAACAAAGAAATTCAACATACAAATCTTCAGGCAAGCCTTTCAACCAAACAAACGATCGAATAAAGGGAGAATAACAGTCACAAGATACTTTAATTTTTTGTCTCATCTTCTGTTGGCTAACAAAAACAAATTCCCCCTGAGATGATGTCACATAAAATCACTCCCTTGTCTTTGAATTGGGTCTAAATCGCATCTCTAAGTTGTCTCAAATGTGGATGACCAGGAACATTACAAGGAAGGCACCTTAAACCCCAAGTTTTCGATGATAGAGGGAAATTAACACTTAGCAAAGTAGGGAATGTTGAATAAAAAGCTAATGCAGGCATGCCATATCTAGAAGAGACAAACTATTCAAGAAGCTAGGATAGATCTAGCTGGCAGCACCCATGAAGTCCAAGACCCGAAATTGATATTCAACTCATTGTTTTTAACTAGGCAAGCATTTGATGATCAAGTTGAAATCTATAAAAGACTGTCTAGAGGCTTTGATTCTTGTACATATTTTCTTTTTTTGTCTGCGGGAGCCCCAATCCCAATCAGTATGTCAAAAGCATTTAAGTTTTAGAGAATATGTGCTGAACTATTTCAAGACAATTATTTTGGGAAATAATCTCAGTTGTATTTTGTAACCCAATTTATCTGAATATAAAATATTTGAGGTTTTTGTATGGTGTTTTATAATGTCTAATATTGTTTTTTTTTTTTTTTTT
>CBVK0100916037.1:0-29603 GCA_900067695.1 Picea abies | reverse complement strand
TTTCCCTACACGACGCTCTTCCGATCTCACCCCTAGTGGGTTGTCTAGAATCCAGAATCTTTATGACCAGGTGCTTCTGTCAATTGGGCTATGGATTTAGAGGTAAAGATATATAAACTGAAAACATAAAATTATGTACAATTAGAATGAGAAAGTCTTAGGAGAAAAAACCTTACAAATGTTTTCTGTTGGTAGGAAGCATTAGTCTTTTTCCCTTCATGTCTTGAAGCATATAGGAGTTAAAACCCAAGATATTTTCGATGATATATGGCCCAATCCATAGTGCTTCGAAATTTGTATGCATCAATGGTTTCTCCTTGGCCTTGTTCCAAAGTAACACCAGCTCTCCCTTCTAGAAATTCTTTACAGTTGTGCTCTGATCAAAATATATTTTGACACTTTGTTGCCTCTGAGAAGTTTGATTCAGGGCTTTGCTTCATTCTTCTTCCAATTTTAACAATTGGTTTATCCTCCTTTGAATTGGTGAACTCTCTTCTGTATCTTCGGTATTAACTACAGAAATTAATGCATTAAGCTCGAGGTTGATTGGCATTTTCACTTCCTTACCATAAACCAATGTATAAGGGGACATCCCAGTGATGTATTTTGGAGTCCTTCTACTTACCCACAACGCATCAGTCAGCTTCAGATGCCAATTCTTTTGTTTCTTTTGAATGGTTTTCTTCAGTATCTGAACCAATGTTTTGTTTGTAGATTCATCAAGGCCATTACCTTGTGAATAATAATTCGATGATTGACCTATGATAATTCCATATTCTCCAAACAATTCTGTAAACTTTGACTTGATGAAAATCAAACCATTATTCGTGATAAATTTATTTGGGACACCAAATCTCGACAGAATATTATCTTTAAGGAACTTAATTAGCTCTTCAAAATCAGCCTTCTTCAATGCCACTGCTTCTGGCCACTTCATGAAATAATCTGTGGCAGCGACAATGTACTTATGTCCCTTGCTAGACTTCAGGTTAATTGGCCTAACAACATCAAGCCCCCATTGGGAGAATGGTTGTTCAAAAATTATAGGTTGCAAAGGCATCACGGATCTCTTCATTTTTCCTAAAAATTGTTGGCACGATATACATTTCCTTATTGTGGCATATGAATCTCTGAAAATTGATGGCCAATAGAATTTGACTCTTATTATCTTGTGAGTGATTGTAGTAGGTGCAAAGTGTCCACCGCATATTCCTTCATGGAATTCTCTTATTATTTCTTGGGCTTGATTTTCATCAACGCACCTCAACAATATACCATCATAATTTCTTCTGAACAATATGTTAGCAATCAACACATATTGATTCACCTTCATCTTCAATATTCTTCACTCCTTTGGGTTCATGGTGACGGGAAAGTGCCAAACCTTAAGTAGAATATAATATCTCCATACCATTCTGATTCATCTAATGGTTCTCCCACCGAAATTGAAATCATTCCATCAACCGAATCATTTTTATAACAACCAAGTACAACTGGGTCAATTGGTCTTTTATCTTCTGGAATCTTACTCAAGGTTTTATTGAACCTGAGATTAAAGTCTCATATTCTTTCATTCTTCCTCAAACCAATTTGGGTGAAATCAGCGAGAAGGGTATGATAAGAAATCAGAGGGGAGAACATAGTTAGGAACATGGGCTCAAGGTCATTAAAGGAGTGAAACAATCTACTAGGTAATGTTGTATACCATTCATATGCTCTTCCTAATAGGGTTTGCAGAAATAACCTTACCATGACATCATCATACTCAACACGATGAAAATCGTAAACATCAAGGAACAAATGAAGATGCCTTTTTTCATCAATTTCTCTGTCTCCAGAAAATTCCTTTAAGGTACCCTTAGGGAGAACATGAAGATCATGTTGCTTACCTAGAATATTTAGAGGGGAATATCTTACCCTCCTCCAGTTTTCAAATCCTAGGATTCCTTGATTTATTGTAGCATCTCTTCCACCTCCTTGTCTCTTCTCATCCTGTGTGTTAGTGATATTTCTTGTCTTGGGATTAGGCGTACCCAGGTCTACAGTTTGCACGGGAAGCACCCGAGCATAACATGAGAGAATCCAATTTTTTTTAGCATCAAGTCAAGCGAGCGGGTGAAGTTTTTCCATCGGCGGCTGAGATCCATCCATAGAAGCGGATCGACGACCATCGGGTTTTGGGGGCCAACCAGTTGCCCAGGGTTTAGCAAGGGGAAGTGCCATGGGTCAAAACAAATCTGGACCGTCCGATCTTGGGACAGGTGGCAAGCCTGTCAACATATCGCAGATCGGGGTTTCGAGGAGCAGGCACCCCTCGTTTCATGCATTTTGAAACCCTGAACCCCGAATTTCCGATAGCACCCAGGATCAGGCCCATGGTTCTGGTGCCTGGTCATAAGAGAACAGGCCTGGAGGAGGGGCGTTTATGTTTGTCATTTGGCCACTTGGGCCCCGAAGTGTCAAGCTAAATCTCAGAAGGAAGGCATTGTGATACTCCAGATGTCGATTCGACGTGAGCTAAATCCCAGTACCTGTTGGAGATTAATGAAGAAAAGAGAGGGTGGTTCAAACCTCACCTCGCTCATTTATTGCAGAGTATGGAGGTCCCGGCCGAAAGTCTACCCAAGAGGGTCCCCTGTACCATTTCTCCTCAGGGAAGCCACGTCGAGTCTTCAACTCGCTAGAAGAACCTGCACACGCCAAGTCAACATTCAAAGGGTTCAGCTACCTCTGGCACGGGCCATGCCAAATTAAGGTAGCGTATGACAGAGCAATGCAGGCCATATTTGATTGAGGTGACGCCATCCATTGAAAGTTCTGAGACGCCTCTGTTGGGCGAAAGGAAGGGAAGAGTATATGCAGGCATTTTTTCCATTTTGTAATGATCGATGGTAGAGCAGAGCTCCCTACTGTAAAGTTTTAATGATCATTCTAGTTCTATGGTTATGCATCTGTGCTTGAGATTTCTTGTTTTATGACAAACAGTTTTCCTGCTCCGTCTATGTTTTCGTCTTATACCAGAGAGTTCATGATCGAATGATTCACATGAATTGTTATAGTTATGTTATGATAAAGGATTTATTGTTGCATTATTTCATTCTCTGGCTTTGCGTTTGAATGTAAGCTGATATTGCGTTTGGACGTCTTCTTCCTCAGCCTGTTAGAAACCCGATGTTAATAACAGACCTCCGCTTTTCTCTTATATAAGTCTTCCACCTGTTCACCCTTTACTACAGCTCACTGTCTGAAGTTTATATAAGACCTCACTCACCTATGCATGCCTGGCCTAGTTTTGGAGTTGGAATGATATTGTTTTGAGTTGGCTTCCATTCGGTCATCCCATCTATAAACCACCATGACATAAAACTAATGGGCGTCAGGCTCTGCTCCTGCTAGCAATCCAGGAGTGACTTCTGTCGCCAACATTTCTGGCGCCGTTGACGGGGACGAAGTTGAATATTTTCCCAGGATTTGAATGATAATGATTAACTGATTCTGAAGGTGCATCACATATCATAATTATCAAGATTGTTGTTGTGCACCTGGCGACTCCATTGTGACGACTCCGCTGGGGAGAACCTGCTCTATCAATTGTGGCTTTCAGAGGCAAACACACGCGGTCTCATCCACAGCTGCCCCTAGCTACACCTGAAATCGATCCAGAGGTGGTCTCAGAAAAGGAAAGGCCCCTGAAGAAGAAGCTTCCACCGCCGAAATAGGTAATCTGCCATCTCCTTCTGTAAGAACTCCATTTTCTCCTCCTCAGTTTCTTAATAGACCTCCTTCAGAAGTTTCCCGTTTCCTGAATTTTGGGAGTGTTCCTGCTGAGTTTTCCCCTCCTGGTCTGGGATTGGAGGGAGAAATCCTTGTCACTCCCCTCTCCTCTGAAGCTGTATCTTGGCGTAGACCCAGGACCACAGAAGATTTCCCCACTCCTGCACAAGGAGGAGCACCTGCTGACTTGAGCTCGTTAGCTTTCTCCTTAAATCCTCTCTTGTTTCCCACTCCCATTAAGAACTCATCCCTGGTATCCACATTCCAAGTTCCTTCTCCTCCGAGTTCCCCTTTACATAATATCCATATGGCCAGAGAAAATCCCCCTATGACCACAATGGAGGCCATCATAGCCGCTAGGTATGCTCCTCTTGTATTACCACAGCTTCTCAATGCCCTCCCACCAGATGGATACCTAAAGTAGCTGCCCAATTTTACAGGTGAGGGGGACATAGCTGTTGAAGAACACCTAGCAACCTTTTATACTTTCGCGGATGATAATGTTATCATGCATGCAGACGTATGGATGAGGATTTTTGTCCATAGTCTCCAAGGAGAGGCTAGAAAATGGTTAAAGGCCCTACCTCCTGGATCTATTGATGGAATCAAAGCTTTAGATAGTACCTTTTTGAGACAGTGGGGAGATAAAAAAGATTTCATGTATTACATGACAGAGTTTGGGTCGTTGAAGAGAAAGGAAGGAGAGTATGTCTTCGACTTCTCCAAGAGATTTAATAAAATGTACAACAGAATCCCTTTTATGATAAAACCCTCCGAAGCCTCTGCAAAGATCACTTACTCCAGTGCTTTTGATCCTGATTTCTGCCTACTGCTGAGGGAGAGAAGAGCTGCTACGCTGGCCCACATGTAGGATGCGGCCGTGGAGGTAGAATCTAACATATTGGCTGTCAACTGACTCGGGAACGCAGGTGATAGAAATACGTCCAAGAACAGGCCTGAAGCTTCCTCATCCAGTTCCTCTCCCATGCCCCATCAGACAGATGAGACAGCTAGAGCACTAAAATCACTTTCTGCCAAGATAGAAAGGTGGGAATTAGAGGGGAAGCCCATGTACAGAAATCCCCAGAACACTGATAATAGAGGTTTTAGATGACCTACTAACAATATGCCTCAGGTTTTCCTGAGGGAACAAAGGGGAAAAGACAGATAAGATCAAAGGGTTCAAACCCCCCTCCAAAATAACCTAGTTGATCATGAGGAAAGAGAGGAGATAGACGAGTTTGGCCCTAAAATTCACTGTATTGAAGAAACTCCCCCTTTTCCCCATTTGACGCAGTCCGCATATGAAGAATCACTGATGAGTGCTCAAATTCATGAGTTGGGGAAAGAAAAAAAGGCTGGTCACACTTCTAACAGATATAATCTCAGATCGAGAAGGAAAGAAGGAGACTTTGACAGCCCATACCAACCTCTCATAGCAGAAAAACCTACTAGATCTGCAGCAGCCGCTACTAAAGATAAAAGAGCTCAGAGCACTTTACCAGTAGTCAACAAACCCGTCACCGAGGTAAGGGAATCTCCTAAGCCCATTCCATCCTTTAATTTTGAACATGAAATTCAAAAGATCAGAATCCCCGTCCCCCTCTCAGAGCTAGTTAAAAACAAAGATTTTAAAAGATCCCTCTCCAAGCTATTACAATCTGAGTCCCCCCAACCCCCCTCTGACTCAGTAAACCTTCAAGATGAGAAGACAGCTATCATCTTAGGCCCCATGGTAGAAGACAAAGATGACTCATCCCCCCCTTTCTACACATCCCTGAACATACATGATAAAGTGCTACATAACTGCCTCATGGATTCAGGGGCTTCCCATAACCTTATGCCAAAAATAGTCATGGAAGAATTGGGACTAGAGGTGAAAAGAACTTATCATGATTTATATTCCTTTGATTCAAGGAGAGTGCAGTGCCTAGGAGTCATCAAAGACCTGGTGGTTTCCCTGTTTCAGCTACCCATGAAAAGTGTGGTCATGGATATTGTGGTAGTCGACGTCCCCCCCAAATTCGGTATGTTGTTGTCTTGATCGTGGATCAAAAAACTGGGAGGGACACTACAGATGGATCTCACATATGCCACCATTCCGGTCTTCAGAGGGGAACAAAGGAGATTATACAGAGAAGCCCAGCTAGCCTATATTGTCAGTGATGAAGCAGACCCTACCAATCACCCCATCTTTTCACTTGACACCGACTTGGGGTCTAGTTTGTTGCATCTTACCGATGCCCCTGAAAGCTCTTTACTAATCAGAAAACATCCCAGACCTGATCATCCGATTTCCCCTCAAAGCTCCTCTGTGTGGAAGATGTTTTTTGACGGAGCTTCTTCTAACGAAGGCGCTGGCGCTGGAGTGGTTTTCATATCACCTTGTTAAGAAGTTGTGTCCCCGTCATACAAGCTGGAATTTGAAGCCACCAACAATGTGGCAGAGTATGAAGCTCTTGTTCTGGGTATGAGGTCCGCAAAGGAAATGGGAATTAAAGAGATAGAAATATTCGGAGATGCTGAGTTGATTATTCAGCAGGTAAGGAATGCTTATCGTGCCCATAATCCCCAGCTCAAAAATTATCGGAATGAAGTATGGGACCTTATTGATAATTTCTTCTTGGCTTTTAACATTTCTTTCATTCCGAGGGGAGAAAATACTTTGGCCAATTCTTTAGCTGTCTCAGCTAGTTTGCTCAAATTTCCTCTGCCGCCTATAGTAAAAAATGATGTTGATATAAGATATAGGCCCTCGGTGCCGGAAAATGTCAAGCAGTGGAAGGTGTTCGAGGATGATTCTGAACTCAAAAGGTTTCTCCAATCAATTAACAAATTTTTTGCGTTGCATATTGACCAGGATCCCGACCTGGAAGGTGACCCTCATCCTGAGGAGTTTGTAAATAAAATCGCTAATCATCAGATCATTCAGTTGCCCAGCAATCACATTCCGAGAGGACTTGTCCCTTTAGAAATATTGTTCGATGGGAATGATGTTCCAGTAAAGGGAAAGGTCTCAAATGAAGATGCTGATACAACCGAATGCAACATTGGTTCACAGGAGGAGCCTAGATTCGTCAAATTGCAAGCAGTTTGACCAGAGAATAGAGGGTCAAATATATGCAGTTGTTACGAGAGTTCACTGATGTGTTTGCATGGACATACGAAGACCTCAAGACGTATGACACATCTGTCATCGAGCACAAGATCCTGTTGAAGGAAGAGGCTAGGCCATTCAGACAGAAGCTAAGACAGATAAATCCCATGTTGCTTCCCGTCATGGAGAAGGAAGTTAAAAAGGTGTTGGATGCACGAATCATTTTCCCCTTGAGATATTCCAAGTGGGTGGCCAACTTGGTCCCAGTAAGGAAGAAAAGCGGAGAAATCAGGCTTTGTGTCGATTTCAGGAACCTGAATAGAAGCTCAAAGAAAGACAATTACCCCCTACCTAAGATGGAACATATATTGCAAAGGGTAACTGGTGCATCCAGGATATCCATGATCGATGGGTTTTCTGGCTATAATCAGATATCAGTCATGCCTGAGGACAGGGAGAAGACAGCCTTCACCACTCCTTGGGGCACATTCATGTATGCCAAAATTCCATTTGGGTTGATGAATGCAGGAGCAACATTTCAGCGAGCCATGAACATAGCCTTCATCGGAGAAAAAGACCAGTTCGTAGTGATCTACCTAGATGACATCACAGTTTTCTCCAAGTCTGATAAAGAGCACTGCTGTCAGTTAAGGAAAGTTTTCTCAAAGTGCCAGAGATTTGGTCTTTCCCTAAATCCCAAGAAGTCCCTGTTCGCTATGATGGAGGGCAAGCTGCTAGGCCATATAGTATCGGCGGAAGGAGTAAGAATTGACCCCAGCAAAGCGGAGGTGATTCAAACCCTGTCACTTCCCAGGTCTAAAAAAGAGGTCCAGGCATTTCTAGGAAAGATTAACTTCCTGAGGAGATTCGTCTCAAATTTTGTTGAAATGGTAAAACACATCACAACAATGCTCAGAAAGGGAAGCGAGGTGAGATGGACCGCTGAGCCCCAGGCATCTTTTGACCGAATAAAAAAGGCATTGACTGAGGCGCCTGTGCTAATCAGTCCTGATTATTCCAAGGATTTCCTAATTTTTTCCTTTGCTTCCTGGGATACAGTGGCAGTGGTCTTACTGCAAAAAAATGAGGAAGGGCGTGAGCAGCCCATCGCCTTCTTCAGCAGGGCATTAAGAGACGCAGAGAGCAGGTATGAAATCATGGAGAAACAGGCCTACACCTTAGTGAAAGCTCTCAAAGATTTCAGAGTCTATGTCTTGCATTCAAAAGTAATAGCATATGTTCCTTCAGCTTCCGTGAAGGACATCCTTGTGCAGCCCGACGTAGATGGGAAAAGAGGCCGATGGATCGCTAAAATTCTGGAGTTTGACTTAGAGATAAAACCCACCAAGTTGGTTAAGGGGCAAGGTTTATCCAAGCTACTGGCTGAATCTAACTGTGAAGCCTTGGGAGTTAGTTTCATCAATACTCGCTCAGGATCTCAGCAAGCTGAATCGCCCAGCCAATGCTCTCAAGATGGCTTATCGCTGGCAGAATGTGCCTGGTATCGTGACATTCTGTATTTTCTGTAGGAGTTGAAGCCCCCCGATGGAATGGGAAAGAGCAAAGCAAGGGCTCTAAAGCTCAAGGCGGTCAGGTATTGCCTCATTGACCAAACCTTGTACTGGAAAGACCCTCTAGGGGTATTTTTGAGATGCCTGGACCCACAGGAGGCCCAGGAGGTTACATTTGATTTTCATAGTGGCCTTTGCGGAGGTCATCATTTCTAGAAGACCACAGCCCACAAGATACTCCGAGCTGGGTATTACTGGCCCACTTTATTCCCCGATGTTTGCAGGGAAATCAGAGCTTGCACCAAATGTCAAAAGGTTTCAGGAAAGCAACAGCTCAAATCGCTTCCATTGAAGCCTATAGTATCTCCAGCACCTTTTTAGTAGTGGGGGTTGGACTTCATTGGAGAAATTCATCCTCCCTCAAGTGGTCAACACAGATGGATTCTGACAGCAACAGATTATTTCACCAAGTGGATAGAAGCTGTCCCCACCAGAAGCGCATCACACAAAGTAGTTATCAACTTCTTGGAGGATATCATAGCCAGATTTGGCTGTCCCAGTAGGATCGTCACCGATAACGCTGCTTTCAGGTCTGAGCCTCTAATTAAGTTCTGCGAACAGTTCCAGATATCACTAGTTCACTCCACCCCCTACTATCCCCAAGGCAATGGTTTAGCAGAGTCCTCCAACAAAATCCTGATAAGGATCATTAAAAGAATATTGAAGGACAACAAAAGAGCCTAGGATTCAAAGTTGAAATTTTCTCTGTGGGTCAATCGTGTCACAACGAAGAAGTCTCTGGGCACTTCGCCGTTTCAACTAGTCTACGGAGCAAAAGCGGTTTTCCCTACTCATCTCGCCTTACCTGTGGCGAAGTTCTTTCAAGACTACAAGGAAGAACCAGATCATATGATCAGAAGAATTCATCAGATAGTGGAAGTGCAGCAGATCAGAGAACAAGTGAGGGACGCAGCTTACAGTCATCAGCAGAAGATCAAACAGGATTTTGATAGGACGGTCAGGAAAAAGGAGTTCGAGATCGGGGATTTGGTATTTAAATGGGACACACCCAGATAGGATAAAGGCAAGCACAGCAAGTTCGACACCCTCTGGATCGGCCCCTTTAAAATCTTTGAGATTTTCTCCAACAACACATATGGGTTGCAGGATCTGGAGAGTGAAGAGGTTTTCAACAGCCCAGTGAATGGGCATTTTCTAAAAAAATGTTTTATTTGAGCCTTAGATGGCTCCTCTGTTTGTAAATATTGTCCTTTTTACCTTTGTGTATTTTCTTTTTGCATGTTATCGGCTTAATAGGTGACTCCATAGCCCAATAGCAAGGCACTGAAGCTGCGGAAGGAGTTCTTAGAGCATCGCAGGGACGACTCTATCCCCCATGGAGCCTAATGTTAGCGATATTTCTTGTCTCGGGATTAGGTGTACCCAGGTCTACAGTTTGCACGGGAAGCACCCAAGCATAACACGAGAGAATCCCATTTTTTTTAGCAGCAAGTCAAGCGAGTGGGCGAAGTTTTGCCATCGGCGGCTGAGATCCATCCATAGAAGCGGATCGACGACCATCAGGTTTTCGGGGCCGACCAGTTGCCCAAGGTTTAGCAAGGGGAAGCACCATGGGTCAAAACGAATCTGGACCGTCCGATCTTGGGACAGGTGGCAAGCCTGTCGGCATATCGCAGATCGGGGTTTCGAGGAGCAGGCACCCCTCGTTTCATGCATTTTGAAACCCCGAATTTCCGATAGCGCCTAGGATCAGGCCCATGGTTCTAGCGCCTGGTCGTAAAAGAACAGGCCTGGAGGAGGGGCGTTTATGTTTGTCATTTGGCCACTCGGGCCCCAAAGCGTCAAGCTAAATCTCAGAAGGAAGGCATTGTGATACTCCAAATGCTGATTCGATGTGAGCTAAATCCCAGTACCTATTGGAGATTAATGAAGAAAAGAGAGGGTGGTTCAAACCTCACCTCGCTCATTTATTGTAGAGTATGGAGGTCCCAGCCAAAAGTCTTCCCAAGAGGGTCCCTTGTACCATTTCTCCTCAGGGAAGCCACGCCGAGTCTTCAACTCGCCAGAAGAACCTGCACACGCCAAGTCAACATTCAAAGGGTTCAGCTACCTCTGGCGTGGGCCATGCCGAATTAAGGTAGCGTATGACAGAGCAATGCAGGCCAGATTTCATTGAGGCGACGCCATCCATTGAAAGTTCTGAGACGCCTCTGCTGGGCGAAAGGAAGGGAAGAGTATATGTAGGCATTTTTTCCATTTTGTAATGATCGATGGTAGAGAAGAGCTCCCTACTGTAAAGTTTTAATGATCATTCTAGTTCTATGGTTATGCATCTGTGTTTGAGATTTCTTGTTTTATGACAAACAGTTTTCCTGCTCCGTCTATGTTTTCATCTTATACCAGAGAGTTCATGATTGAATGATTCGCATGAATTGTTACAGTTATGTTATGATAAAGGATTTATTGTTGCATTATTTCATTCGCTGGCTTTGCGTTTGAATGTAAGATGATATTGTGTTTGGACGTCTTCTTCCTCAGCCTGTTAGAAACCCGATGTTAATAACAGACCTCCGCTTTTCTCTTATATAAGTCTTCCACCTGTTCACCCTTTACTACAGCTCACTGTCTGAAGTTTATATAAGACCTCACTCACCTATGCATGTCTGGCCTAGTTTTGGAGTTGGAATGATATTGTTTTGAGTTGGCTTCCATTCGGTCATCCCATCTATAAACCACCATGACATAAAACTGATGGGCGTCGGGCTCTGCTCCTGCTAGCAATCCGGGAGTGACTTCCGTCACCAACACTGTGGTTGTTCATTTCTTTCTACCATATCCACGTGACTTTCGCTTCTTGTAATACAAAGTTGCTTATTTTTACTTATGGTAATGTGTCCTTTGTATTCTTCCAACTTCAATCTTGACCATGTGCTTGTGCTTATCTAGCTAACCTTTGATTTCTACAGTCTTTTCACTCTTCTCTCCTTTGTCCCTAGAGGATTTCTCTTTCTTCTTCTTGGACCAAGGTTTTCGAAGACCTTTCCAAATATTTGCAAGTCCCAGTCATTGATATTACCAAGTTGTATCATTGATGTAAGATGCTTCGCTAATTATTCAATCCAATTTCCAAAAGGGGTTGATCAGCCTAGGGAAAAGTCATATATTTTTTCAAAATGATAGACCCAATTTCATATTTTAGTTCATTCCCTAGTATGGTTTCCAAAAATGTTGACGCTTGAATCTTCTAGGACCGAAACGACAACCTCGTGAAGATATAAATTCCCCCTATGTTTTTATAGAGGTGGTACTCCTCTTTTACTTCATATTTTTGTGGGACTTCGGATCTTCAGAATATGGAACTTCACAAAAATTATGTCGTGGTAATCAAAGAAATAATAAAATAAAAGGAAATAATTTTTTTGTTTGTTTGTTTAAAGAAGGTTCCTGAGAAAGGACCGGGAATCACACATTACATATATTAAAGAAAAATAAGCAAAATTTCCTCACATCCATCATAGTTTAACTTAAGATTTCTGATCATATAAAAATAACAAAGAAGGTGTTCTGAATGCATAAGAGAACTTTAACAGAGTGGAAACATGGGACGCTCAAATAAAGATAATGATAGATCAACCTCAAATACTTTATATTCTAAAAACAGGGTTACAATGTACAGTCGAGATTGTTCCCAAAATATCTCTCTTGAAATTTCTAAAAAATATATAGTTTATTACATATTCTTCGAAATTTAAAATGTGTTTGTCATAAAGACTGGGATTGGGGCTCCCGTGGACCATAAAGAAAATAAATACAAGAAGTGATCTTGCAGAAGGAGGAAGGTGGGAGAAAGAGGAACAGCAAGACCTGGAAATAAGAAAATAACAAGTCATCAGTCTTCAATTAGACCTTTCTAGTGAAAGAGGTGGAATAATTGGGTGAAGGAACTGATAAAGAAAGCAAGATATGATCAGTGTAAACTTAATATGATGGTCTCTCATGGTTTCATTTGCTTTTTGATGTCCTTTTATCATTGGCATTGACGGTTATAGGAACCATCTCAACTACTTCTTGCTCCTCATTGGTTAATTGGTCGATGGCCTTCTTGAACCATTCTTCATTGTAAGTCTTCATTGGTGTCACGTTGATTTCATGTCAGATTTTGATGTTGAACAACTCGCCCTCCAAGTCTCTTATATCAAGGGAAATGCCATGTAAGGTTTCTTCAATGTCCTGATTTTTTTATGGAGTAATCCACTAGCCAGTTATATATGGCGTCCTCATCATATTCATTTATACCATAGAATTTTTCGATTGGCAATCCTTTAAAAATCTCATCTTTCTCATCGAACTATTGTTTCATTAGGAACAACGAATTGAGGATCAACTTGGGATCTTGGACTTTGTTAGTTCTTCCGGCTAGGTCCACGTCTGTGAGCCTTTTGAATAGCTCTTCCCTCCTTGATATGGCTTGGATGCATGATTGAAAAATGTTATTCAAGTTCCTAATATTTTCTTCCAACATGCATTTAACTGCTTGATCTGACTTGGAGAGGGAAGATCCTCCTCTCTTCTACTTAGCTCTGACATGTTTTAAACTTTAACACCAAAGGGTACCACGAAATCAAGGTAAAAACCTTCTTCATTTTTTAGGTCCGCCTGCAGATACTCATGGAAGGCATGCGCCCTCGAGAAAAAAGAAATCATGTTCTTTGAAATATCTCAAGCTTCGGTGATCAGTGCCATTCTCTTCTTGATATTATTCTCCACATAGCTCCTGGTTGATGTGAGTAAGATTGAGGATCCTTTTAATTTAGTTGTGGGCATGGTGGGTCTTGTTGATATTATGGTAGCTGCAGGAGGTATTTACCTCCATGTGTGAACCTGATGAGAATAGAATATTCTGGGAAGCAATAAGAAACCCTAATCGATTGGTTAATAACCCTAGAAGACAAGTCTGCTCAAGGGAATGACTTGTATTAGGTTATTAGCATCCAAGAGAAGAATTTAGCTAAAGGAAATAATATATACTAAAGAATTAGTACCTAGAATGAGAAGTCGACTCAAGAAGTTTGTCATATTTAGTATAAATATAGGAGACCAGTCTTCATTCTGGCATGTATTCTCAGAACTGTAGAAGTAGCACTTGTGCACACTACAATTGATCGGTTTTTGCGCAAGTTTGGAGGAGAGATGTCGTTACAGCTGCTGCAGCTAGCAGATTTCGGTTTTGGCTTGGGCTACCTCTTGGTTATGGTTTGGACTCTCTGATAAGCTCTTTCTTGGTGCGCTATCTTTGGAGAAAGGTTCACACCACCCTTTGTTTGGCTATCTATCCTAGGGTTTTCTTCCGGAATGGTTCTCTGTCAAGGTTAAGGTGCTCGGAGGGTGGCTTCGGCCTATGGTTGGGTGATAATAGTGATATTTTTTATGGTAAAATGAGCACATCCATCATATTCTAACAGGTTATGGGACCATATCTCCTTCATTCAGTCTAACCACTGGAAGGGAGCATAGCCATAAGGATACTAAGCTCATTGAATAATTGTCGCTAGGGTTTCTAGCAGGAGCAGTTACTAAATCATTGTCTCTAGTGTTACTAGTAGGTGCAGTTGTAGAAACCCTAACCCTCTTGTTGAGGAACATTAAGTGAAGGGATTGACTTAATTTCTGGATAGACCAGTGTGCCCTAGCCTAGCACATCTCCTGGTACTCTAAGCAAGCCAAGATGTCAAGTTTGAGGTTTTGGTCAAATCTAGGGTTGACCAAGTCAAAGAAGCCATGACTTACTCTATGAAGTCAGAAAACAAGTTAGATGGACCTTCTAACTTCAGAGATTGGAACACAAGGATTGAACTCATCCTTTCTAAGAATAAAGTGTTGGATATCGTGAAAGGAAAGATCGTGGAACCAGAGTTTGAAGAAGGAAAAGAGAAGGAACTGCAGAACGTTGCAGTTATGGAGAAGTTCAAAGACAGTGACATCAATGCCATGAGTATCATAGTGGACTCTATAAAAGACCAATTAATACCCTATATCTCCCATCTTGATTCATCCAAGAATATGTACGATGCCCTAACAAACCTCTTCTCAATCAGAAACATTGGACAAGTAATGAGTCTGAAGAATGAGCTCTGTGACATGAATATGAATTATGATGACAACATAACATCATACTTTGTGCGAATCTCTCAGTTAAGAGATCAACTACAATTTATTGAAGAGATCATTTCAGAGAAGGAATTGGTAAACATAGTATTCAATGGTCTTCCCAAGACATGGGATGCATTTGCCGCAAGCATGAACACAAGGAAGGAGTATCCTACATTTGAATAACTTTGGACTTGTTGTGCTCAAGAATAATCAAGGATCAATGAAAAAGAGAAACCCCAAAAGAAGTATGATGATCAAGCCTTCATAACAATATTCAAGAATTTTAGGAACAAAAGGAAGTTTGGTTCAAGGAAGAAGCCAAATCAAGAGAAAGATATGTCAAAAATACAATGCTTCAACTGTCGAAAGTATGGTCACTACAAGAATCATTGTCCCGAGCTAAAGAAAAGGAAGGAGACACACGAAGCATCAATGGACAAAGAAAAGTAACCTACAAAGAAGACCAAGCAGGATAAAACAAACTTCTTCTTCTAAAGACAAGGTAACAATACTCTTCATAGTTCTTGTACCTACCATGTTTTCTGTACATATCTTGCATATCTATTTCTTAGAAGATAATATGTTCAAAGAGAAACTATACCTATGGAAGAAACAACAAGATAAGGATTGCTATCCTTATGACTACAAGTCAGAAAATACACATGAAAGGATGAAGTACATCAAACAATTCATGTGGAATTTATTACATAAGTAATAGTTGAAAGATAAGCCGAATTCAGAATCAATCTTGAAACCTAGAAGAAGTAAAGATAGAAAGAAGTCAGCAATCAAGAGGAAACTTGAGAAAGACTTATGACACCTTGTAGAAGACAATAAGGATGTAGACGGAAGCGTGGATTATGTTAGATGGAGGGAGTCGATTATATACTTCCAAAAGAAAAACATGCACTCATACATGAAGTAAGGATTAGGAGGGAGCTAATCCTATGACCCATTGAATATGATGAAGTATATATCCATGGTAGCAGCCATGAAAATTAGTACGTGTTTAGTTTGATTTTAGAAGAAGCCTTCTTCAAAAAGAAGCCTTAAAGTATCCCTAGTTTTCCATCCACATCCATGATCCTATGATGAAAGGAAGAAGTTGGAATCTTCAGAGCATGGACTCTATAGAAAACTCCATGAACCCAAGAGCTAAAGAGAAACATGAGGAAGAACATGAAGATTCCAAGAAAGAAACAAAATCCAGAACAACCAGTCATTGTATCAAGAATCACAAGATTACCAGCCTGATATGAACTCACTAAAAGAAATCAAGCAGAGGAACTGAAAGTTGTGATGAGGAACATTGTATGAAAGACTTATGAATGTAAGCATTGCAAGATCTAGAACTAGAGGTTCTCCTAGATGGAGGGAGAAGACTATGATGATTGCTTGTTCCAGTAAACCATACATACCTCTACATGAGCCATTATATCATCCACAATATCCATGGGTTGGAATTGACATCAGATGAATGAAAAATTTGCTCTCCAGAATAATTGAACAAAGAGCGTATGTAGAGCAACCTCAAGGCTTTGAGGTATACCAGAAAGAGACCCTTGTATGCATATGAAAGTAGATTTTGCATGGACTCAAACAAATTGGTGCAAAACTTCTCATGCACAGTAGAAGCATGGTGAAAATATTCTATGATAAAAGTCAGAATGGTTACTCAGAAATCCAGGATGATGGATTGCTAATCCATGACAAAATCTCATGATGAAAGAAGAAGTGCCACATGGATATGTTCCAGTTTCTTCCTTGCCACGATATTATGAGCTAGCAGAAAACAAAGGAGCTGAATTCAACTATGATATACTACAATGATCAAAGCTATATGAAGCCTTTAGAGAAAACCAGTGTTCCAGAAAGACCGAAGTACATTGAGATCAAGCATTACATTCTCTATGATGAAATCCAGAAAAGAGAAGTGGTTCTCCAACATATATCTACATAGATAAGAAGATAAGCAGATATCTTGGTAAAGCCTCTATCCAAGATGAAAGAGTTTGCATACTCAAGCTGGAGCTCGTGGAGACAACTTCCTTATTGAAAAAGGAAGAGATGACTCCCAGGTTGGGAGGGAGCAATGATGTGTTATTGATTTATGGACAATCATTTTTCAAGTTTGAAAAATGGTCCAGGATGAGCAGTTCCTTTCCAGTTTGGAAAGTGTTTTGAGATTTCTTACGGACAAGCATTTTCCAGTTCGGAAAATGGTCCAGATCGAATGGTCATTTTCGTAATGAAAATGGTTCGATGGATTGTTGATGTACCATAGACAGTGATTTCCCATTGTGGTTAACATGGGGAATGGTCTAGAACAATCTCTCGTCTTGACAGACACTCTTAGTAGTGGTCAAGAAGACTAGTTTGCCTCGCTGAACAATCATTCTTTCGAAGCTCATAGTTGTGAGCAGTTTCAAAGAATGGTCTGTTTTGGAGGTTGGTGCAGGACAACCATTTCCTTAGGAAATGGTCTGGATAGTCATTCCCTAGGGAAAATTCATTCTCTCTAGGTTGCACTTTGTTTAGTGCCAGAGGAATGGCCTGGATAGGTGAATGGTCCAGGTTCAACAATCAAGGATAGGCATTCCCTAGGGAAGACTCATTCTCTCTAGGTTGCACTTTGTTTAGTGTCGAAGGAATGGCCCAGGATAGGGAATGGTCCAGGCTTAGAAATCATGACAGTTATTCTTCCTTTCTTGAGAAGAATAGTCTAGATAGCTCATGATTGATGTTTTACCTTCTGAGGGTAGATGCTCTTCCATACCTCACAGATGTAAGTGGAAGAATGGCCAAGATGATTCAGTTTATATCATAACAATGTTTTATGTGCAGGTTGATATCAGATTTTTTTATGGAGATTGTATGTCTCTAGACAATAGATGTGTGCTACTGTGGTGAATGTGTTCCACTGATTGTGACTATATGTCACTGATCAAGTATCTGTGTGCTACTTGGTGTGGTAGTGTACCACTAGATTGTAGTTGTGTACTACTATAGATAGACACAGTTGTGATCTATTGAATGATATTGTTCTGATTGCCTTGAAGACTATCAGTAGTGTTGGAAATGATTATCAGCTAGATGGATGATCAATGGACAGAGATTTCCCAGACGGAAAATGGTTTAGGACATTTATTCTTCTAGGACATATGTCCAGATTAGAAGAATGGATCTTTTGTCACTCTGTGGAGTGAGTGACTTATCTAGCATCATGTCTAATTACTCAGATGGAGTATTTTTTCAAGAGATGATGCAGCTGATGACACTGATAGTGATGATGGTGCTCATGATCTAGTCATGAGATAGTCTATATGACTATGTTGATGCTATCGGGTGAATGGTATGTTTGTTATCAATACCATTACCTTCAATACCTCATTAGATAAGAAGGAGTGTTGATATTATGGTAGCTGCGGGAGGTATTTACCTCCACGTGTGAACCTGACGAGAATAGAATATTTTGGGAAGCAAGAAGAAACCCTAATTGATTGGTTAATAACCCTAGAATACAAGTTGGCTCAAGGGAATGACTTGTATTAGGTTATTAGCCTCCAAGAGAAGAAGTCGGCTAAAGTAAATAATATATACTAAAGAATTAGTACCTAGAATGAGAAGTCGGCCTAGGCAGTTTGCTAGATTTCGTATAAATAAAGGAGGCCAATCTTCATTATGGCAGGCATTCTCAGAACTGTAGAAGCAACACTTGTGTGCACTGCAGTTGACCAGTTTGTGCGCAAGTTTAGAGGAGAGTTGTCATTGTAGCTGTTGCAGCTAGCAGATTTCGGTTTTGGCTTGGACTACCTCTTGGTTATGGTTTGGACTCTCTGATCATCTTTTGCTTGGTGCGCTATCCTTGGAGAAAGGTGTCCCACCCTTTGTTTGGCTATCTAGCCTAGGGTTTGCTTCTGGAATGGTTCTCTTTCAAGGTTAAGGTGCTCGGAGGGTGGCTTCGACCTATGGTTGGGTGACAATAGTGATATTGTCTATGGTAAAACGAGCACATCCATCATATTCTAATAGGTCCAACAATTTCCAAAGGGTTGGCAAGGAGTGGAAGAGGCATCAAGGTCTCTTCCAAATCCTTAATCATTTCCCTTAACTTTATATTCTCCGCTTCGAGACCACCAATGGATTCGTCCAATGCATCGCCGGTTGGTCTATGGAATCTATAAATCTGGGAAGGTCACATGTTTTTTAGGTTAACCTCTAAACGATATTGCCCCTTTTTGTTCTTCACATCACTCTTCTCAACAATTAATTTTTTAGATTTGTTGTCAAAGACATCGTTCTAAAATACAAAAGACTCTTCTTCATCGAAGGTCTCATTCTTAACAATTTCCAACGACGGATTATGGTGAGTCGTGCCTCCAGGCTAATCAATGTTAGGAAATATTTTCTCGATGTTAGTCTCAAGCTCCATTTCTTCAAGGGAAGAACTGTTGATGTCATTTTCAACACGATGATCCTCTTCCTCTTGTACAATATTCTTTGTCTTCTTCCTCAGAGGAATTTTATGTGAGCTTTCAATTTTTCCTGGAGGGGGATTCTTGTCTCCTCCTCCGCCTGAACTAGTGTTGATTACCTTCTTAGATGGGTGGGTCATTGGAGAATTTCTCCGAGATGTTGTTTTCTTGGGAGTAACAGTTGGAGATTGAGCACTCTTCTCAGTGTGACCCTTTCCCTTTTCCTTGTAGAATTCATTGGTACTGAGTACTATCTCCAAGTCGCCAACAGTGTGAGTAGGAGTGCCCAAGCTATTATCTCCTTCTTCTCCTAGAACATAGTGGATAAATGAATTGCTAAAACCCATTGTTAACATATGTTCCACAGAAATTCTGTTAGGGTCAAACCCTTTTATATTTTCAACATACTTGAGGTTCAAGTTGTGGAAGTGGTTTGCAAATTCATCAATTTTGTTGATGTTTTTTAATACAAAGTCCCCAATTTTCCAAGGCAAGGGTATGAACTTTTTTTTTCATTTCTCGTGAAAAAAGTGCAGCCAAAAATGATATTGCCTTTCAACTTTTGTAATAAACATTTTGTCGGATATATGGCATGGAAGAAAGGAGGAATTTTCTTTAGAGACGAAAATCCTGATAACATTGTAGTTGTCCATTGGCTCCAAAGTCCCCTTTTTATCTAGGAATTTACTCGCCTAGGAGGATATCCTTGAGGTATCTTTTCCGAAAAACAATCCTTTGAAAACCGTGACAAAATTGTTGAAGACTTCATAAAAATGCATGGAATCTTTGTGCCTCCACAACGCTTGGTACCAAAAAGTCACTGGATCAAATTCACAATTCACCTTCTTGCATATAGACAATTTAGGAAATTGACAGCAACGTGCTATCGTGGAAACCAAATAAGAGGCCATAAAGAAGTTCTTATCCATTTTATAATGAGACAGTTGGGAAGAGATTTCAATGGAAATCAACTTCCCCCAATCGAAAATGGCCTTCTCCTTGACAATAAAATATAATATGTAAAGAATCATGCGGAAAATGCTCGCAGTATTTTCTTAGCCAGACACTCTGGTGAATAACCAAGTGATTTCCTGAAAGAGGTTTTTGAAGAAGTTAACTTACAACCTGGTAATATCTTCAGGGATGGTCGCGGGATTCTCCAATAATTTAGGTAAGAGGTTCAGGTCGTTGTCATGCTTTCTCAATAAGTCCTTGCAATCTTCATCTTTGAAAGTGAGTGTTGGCTCTGGGAGATTTAACATTTTACGGAATACTTGAGGTGACAGAGAGACGGGAGAATGGTTTTGGAGTTGAATTATCTGTTGACTTGGTATATATTTCTTAGTGCACCAGGTGACCAGTTCCTTGTTGTCGAAAACCTCAGGAACACAGCCTGCACGAGCAATTCCGGAGGTCCACATTACTTCCTTCTAAGTGGACAGAGATGAATAGTAAGAGTAGGCTCTAGACCACTGAAAGTTTTGGTCATCACGTCCAAAAGTGTTCAATGTATCTTTGCAGAACTGATGTTGAGTTGTTGTTTCCATAAGTTAATGAGAGCGTTATTTTAATCCAGATAATATTTGAAATGAGCGCTTGGGAGATATAATATAATCTTCCACAAATCATGATTTAATGCGACTTAATGAGAAATCTCCTCGAGCACTTTGCTTATTAATGACGATCTTTACAAAAACTCCATGTTGAGTTGTTAGCATTAAACCATACTAAATACATGTTGGGAAAAGTGCGAAGGTAGCAGAGATGGACGAGAGCACTTAGGATTTGGGAAATTTTGTGAACCTGCCAACCCGGGAACCTGCGAACCCGTGGTCCCGAAAGGTTGAAAATTGGTTAAGTGGTGTAATGTGATTGATCAGATTCAATACAGAAAATATGAGATACTTACTATCTCGGGGAGTCCGATGGTAAAAATGTAGATCGCGGATATTTTGGGTATAAAATGTATATCACAGAACCCGGGAATCCGCAACTGCAGAAACGACTAAGTTTACAATGATGTGGCGGTTGGTCAGACTTGTGATATGGGAGTATGGATGAATGTGAGGATTCGTGAGTCTGCCAACCTATGAACTCACCATTTTTGAAAAAATGATTAAGTATAGTAACTAGAAAGGGATAAAAGAAGGGAGAAAAGAAAAGGGGAATTTCGGTAACTATAGAAGAGGGGAAAGAAATAGACCAAAGGAAATGGGAAAATAGAAAATGGGAGGGAAATCACGGAAGCAGTAAATGATCTCAACAATTAAATGGAAAGTATATCATGCTAACTAATGACCAACTAAGAGGGGTTAGGTTCAGATTCTAACATACCCTCCTCCTTCAAAAGCAGCCTTGTCCTCAAGTTCAAAGATGTGGAAACTGTTAAAGTATGGCCACTAGCTTCCAAGTTGCATCTTCTGGAGACGTGTCCTTCCACTTGATCAACACTTATTTGATAGTTCAGCCACGCAATTGATGCTCACACACATTAAGGATTAATTATGGTTGCATCCAAATGGATCCTTCTTCATCTAATTAAGGTAGGATGGTTTGACCCCTACAATTCTGACCCACCACTTTCTTCAAATAGGAAACATGGAACACCATATGTATTTTGGAGGAAACTAGAAGTGCCAGTTTGTAGGCAACTAGACCAATATGTTTGATACTCTGATAGGGGCCATAAAATTTGGGTGCCAACTTGTCGTGGCCATGGGATTTGGGTGAGGTTTTCTTGTAAGGTTGGAGTCAAAGAAATACCTGATTGCCTTCTTGGAACACCCTTTTAGAACATTGTTGGTCAGCTTGTTGCTTCATAAGATTTTTATCCATGTGGAGGTTATCCTTCAAAGCCGTGAGGGTAGCTGCTCTACCTTGCAACAAATTATCAATAGCCTGGACCTTTGATGTTCCTGGAAGATATGAAGTTATTGTAGGTGGTTGTTGGCCATACACCATTTCATATGGTGTCATTATGGTGGTTGTATGATAGGAAGTGTTGTACCACCATTTTGCCAATGGTAACTATTACACCCAATGGTAACACAAGTAGGTTTCCAAACATTTATTGAAAACTTTTTTTTGTCCATCTGTCTGGGGGTGGTATGTTGTGCTCATGTTCAATTGTGTGCCTTGTAATTTAAACAGTTCTTGCCAAAATGTGTTGGTGAAAGTTAGGTCACGATCAGACACAATGGATGTTGGCATGCCATGCAATTTGAAAATATGATCAATGAAAACTTGCACTACCATAATGGGCGTAAAAGGATGTGGTAAGGAAAAAAATGTGCATACTTTGAGAGGTGATCTACCACGACCATGATGACTGAATTGTTGACCACTTTGGGGAGGCCCACAATAAATTCCATGGAGATGTCAGTGCAAATAGAAATTGGAATGGGAAGTGGATATAGAGCTCCTGGGGTCTTGATAGTTTACCCTTTATTGAACTGGAAAATATCACATTCGGTGACAAAGGTAAGGATGTCCTTCTTCATGCCTTCCCAGGAAAAAGAATGATGAGCACGAGCATAGGTCTTTTGGAAGCCTGAGTGACTAGCAATAGTAGATGAATGCAACTCATTTAAGATATTGGGCTTGATTTTTGAAGTCAGAGACAGAACCAAGGGTTCCTTATACTTGAGGATATTGTCTTGCCAAGTGTAGCTAGTGGGAAGGTTAGGGTCCTCCTGAAGTCACTGAATTCCGTATGATAGAGTTGGGTGGGTTAGCCACTCTTGTTGAACTTCCTCAATCCAATTAGGAACCGGTAATGATAAGGTAAAGAGGGATCCTTTATCCTCATATTGTCTTGACAATGCATATGCCACTACATTGTCTTTTCCTTATTTATATATGATCTCATAATCATAGCCCAACATTTTGGTCAGCCACATGTTCTATTATGGGTCGAGGATAACCTATTCTCTAGGAAATACTTCAAACTATGGTGGTTTGTCTTGATCTGAAAGAAACGTCCCAATAGATATGGTCACCAAGTGTGTATAACATGGAGAATGGCCATCATTTCCTTTTCATAGGTAGATTTTCCCAAATTGCGGCCATTCAAAGCCTGACTAGTGAAAGCAAGAGATCTACCTTCTTGTGTTAGAACTATGCCAATACCAATGCCTGAAGCATCAGATTCCACAACAAAAGTTTTGTTGAAATCAGAGGCTGCTAAGATAGGGGTAGTTCAAATGGTCTGCTTTAATTTTGTGAAGGCATGTTATGTTGTCAGTGTCCAATGAAATGGATTCTTCTTAAGAAGGTATGTCAATGGTTGGAAAAGTTTTCCATAATAGTGGAAAATTTTCCTGTAATATTCTGTGAGGCTGAGGAAATCCCGAACGTGTTTCAAGGTCGTGGGTCCTGACCAATCCTGCATAGCTTGAATTTTTTTGGGGTCCATTCTTACTCCCTGACAACCCATAATGTCTCACGAGTATTCGACCTTGCTCACCCCAAAATAACACTTGGCCTTTTTGAAAAACAATTGATTGTCCTGTAACAATTGGAGTACTTTGTCCACATGTTGTAGATGGGAATCCCAAGTGTGGATGTAAATGAGGACGTCGTCGAAGAAAAACATAACAAACTTTTGAAGGTGGGGCTTCAAGAGTTTATTCATGAGACTTTGGAAGGTAGATGGGGAATTGCAAAGTCCAAAACGAATTACCAAGAATTCATAACAGCCTTCATGAGTTTGAAAGGCAGTCTTCAGAATATCTTCTTCATTCATCCAAATCTGGTGATATCCTGAGTGAAGATCTAATTTTGTTAAGAAACATGCACCCTAGACTAGTTCATCCACAAATCATCAATAACATGAATAAAAAACTTATCCTTAATGGTTAATTTATTAAGGGCACAGAAAATATGGACACATGCGCCAAGAACCTTCTTTTTTTAAGACCATCACAATAGGGGATGAAGATGGGTTGGTACTTCGGTGAATGACACTAGCCTCCAGTAATTCCTACACTATTGATCCAGAATTGGATCCAGGAGCCAAATGGGGCTCAGAAAGGCCTAAAAATAAAGGTGCTCAGAATCTCTTTAAAACAGACGTGTAGTAGGCCTCGACGTTACTAACCCAATGCAACTTGAATGGGTTCAAACGGACGTCGTATTCTCCAGATATCGCGAAATGTTCATTTTGCCAAACATGCAAAAATTTGATGACTATACAGTCTGTACAATGCCACGTGGCAGCTGACTGTATAGGTCGTACAGCCATACAAATGACATGGCAGGGTACATGGATTCTGAAGTGGCAGCTTCTGGAGGTGACACATGGCAGCTGATCATACAGTGACATGGACAGGATGTTGATTAGACAGATACAGGTGGACCAATCATGGAGTAACATGTGTCACCACTGTAAGGGTGACACATGGAACGTCCGTACGGATGACGTGGTAGGTTCATACAGTTCGTACGACACATGGAAGGTGACAGGGAAGACACATGGGCATTGTGTGGACCGGTCAGCGATTGACACGTGAAATTGGTTCGAGAGAATGGGAAGGTGCCACGTGGCACCCATTCATTAGCTAAAGTTTTGGCAAAATTTGGTTTGGGAGTCCACCAGATTCGAACCTTGGACCTCTATGGGCGCCGAGACTTCACGTAGGTCAAGGTACGAGCCTGCCTACCAGGTAGTTATTAACTATATATGGTTTCATTTGTATATAAGTTGTGTTGAATGTAATATGGAGGAAAAAAGGGTTGGGGATTAGCCCCAACCCCCGATGTATACCCATACGCACGTTCAAGTGTGACCATGCCTTTATGTAAATGTGAAAACCCCATTACACCTAGCCCCCGATCCCATGATACTCCATATGACTCGAGATTTTAAAACTTGGCGCATGGAGGTTTCGGGGTTAGCCTCGGTTGGTCGGGCTAGCCATCGACCAAGGGCGTAACCTAGGGCTAAACGACCAGGTGTATGATTGTATTAGCGCGTGGGAGCCAGGGGTGTGGGCACATGGCCACACACGTAACCATGAGCCAAACAGTTGGGGGGCAGTGCACCCAGCATTAGCGCTAGGCCACGTGGAGCACACCAAGTGACCAAGGGCCAGCGAAAAAGGGGTTGTGCCCTTGATTTTTGAATAAGTGGGTTTTAATAATATACCTTATTATTTTAATGGATTTCTTCAGTAGTTTTTGGAGATTTTATCCATTTTTGGGAGATATTGGGCCCTTTTTGAGGCCAGATCTTTGGGGGAAGTTGGGAGATGGTTACCAAATTTAGGCCTATATAAACCAAGGCTTCTTGAAGCAAAAAGAGGAGGTTCAAAGCAGGTTTATGCTGCATAAATATTGAGCCAAATTCATTGTCATGCAAGGAAGCTATTGAAGAACGCACCTTTGCGAGCCATTTCTGCGAACTTCATTCATACGATTTGGGTGCCATCAGTTTTGATGGGTTTGTGAGATATGGTAGAACACAACCAGCTCAGTTTTGTAATCCATTAGTACTTTCATGATGTACTTGAAAAGCTTTGAAGAGAAATAATAAATCCCACTAAGACAAAGGCCCGAAGATGTAGGTGAGATTGTTGAACTTCGTTATCATATTGGTGTTTATGGTTTGTTGATCCTCATACTTTATTTCAGATCTGTATATGTTTATATGGCTGTCATATTTCCTCTTTAATTCTTCCTCTTTTTTCATTTTCCTAAATGGTTAATTAACACATGCAAAAATAACTCAACCATTATCGTTTAAAAGATCCATTCGGATCAAGTGGTATCAAAGCAATTTGACTGTTGGAATTTGAGTTTGCATGTTTGCCAGGGAAGAGTTCATCTCAATTGGGAAAAAGGCATCTACAGAGGGACTTTCTCATGATGAGAAGGATATGTGAAAAACTCTCTTTTCCGTGGTCGAGATGGTGAAAGTGTTGTATGAAGACTACTTGGAAGGAAAGAGATTGGTTCAAAGGAAAGCTTCAAAGAACAACAAAATCGAAGAAGAATTGAAGGAATTTCCTTCTATATCAAATTTAGAAATCAACTCTGAGGCATGCAGGGGAAGTCATTCATCAATTTCTCCTTGTTCCCATCAAGATGGTTTTGGTGCATTTGAAAAACATACAAGAGGTATAGGTTTGAAATTGCTAACTAGGATGGGTTATGAAGGACAGGGCCTTGGAAATAAGGGCCAAGGTATCGTTAATCCCATTGAGGTTGTGGAAATACCTCATTATTTAGGATTGGGATATGGCAAAGAGGAGAGTGGGGCATTCTCCAAAACAACGGAAGCAAGTGATGCGTCAAATGGCCATCTTAATTCATTGCCGAAACACTTCACGAAAGGTGATGGTGTATCACTCCTTGATTGTGATAGTGAATGCAAGTCATCTCCAAAACAAAGTGAAGATCAGTAAGGAAGGTATAATGGTCATGATTTTTCCAAATCTCTTTTTGATTATAAAAAACATAATCATGTAATCCGAAACTTGTGGAATATGTATTCTTGTACTTTTTGTCATTCACCCAAGCATTGTGTTGCCAAGTGTTGGAAGATAAAATATTTGTACAGGAAGTTTATGTCGACCAAGAAGGAGACGTAAAGATTCGACTCCACAACGGAAGAAAGAGAAGAGCAAACAAGTATGGATGCCAAAAACTCACTGAACTTATTGCAACAGGGGTGGACATCAAAAGTCTAATTGTTGTAAGCTTAATCTGGAGCTTCGTCCAAAGAGGGACAAAAGTATTTTGCATGTACTCACAAAGGAAGAGGCATTACTAGCGAAGCAAGAGGAACACCATGAAGGAAAGAAACAAGCCACTTGGTTTTGCTATAAGTGGATGTCACATCTTCATTGTATTTTGCTTCCTTTAATGTAATCACACATGTTGAAATGATGACCTAATATAACAACATTTTTGTACAACATAGTGTTTTGATTTTGTCCTTATGAGTATGTAATCAGTAAGGTCCATTTGTGTAACCTTTTGGAGGACTAAAAGGTCTTTAATGGGGAGGTGTAATCCAGAATTGGATCCAGGAGCTAGATGGGGCTCAAAAAGGCCTAAAAATAAAAGTGCTTAGAATCTCTTCAAAATGGATGTGTGCATAGGCCTCGACATTACGAACCCAACGCAACTTGAACCGGCTCAAACAAACGTCGTATGCTCCAGATATCACGATCTGCTCATTTTTCCAGATAGGGAAAATTTTGATGATTGTACAGTCCGTATAGTGCCACGTGGCAGCTGAATGTACAGGTCATACGACCGTACAACTGACATGGAAGGGTACACGGATCCTGATGTGGCAGCATATGGAGGTGACACATGGCAGCTGATCGTACAGTGACGTGGACAGGTTGTTGATTAGACAGATACAGGTGGACCAATCAGGGAGTGACATGTGTCACCACTGCAAGGGTGACATGTGGCACGTCCGTACGGATGATGTGGCAGGTTCGTACAGTCCATACGAAATGTGGAAGGTATAGTGGCAGGTGACAAGGAAGACACGTGGGCATTGCATGGACCAGTCAGTGATTGACACGTGGCATCAGTTCAGGCGAATGGAAAGGTGCCATGTGGTCCAGACATGGGTTGCCACGTGGCACCCATTCATTGGCTAAAGTTTTGGAACAAATTGGTTTGGGAGTCCACCAGATTCGAAACTTGGACCTCTATGGGTGCAAAGACTTCACGTAGGTCGGGCTACCAGCCCGCCTACCGAGTAGTGCTTAACTATATATGGTTCCATTTTTATATAAGTTGTGTTGAATGTAATATGGCGGAAACAAAGGGTTGGGGCTTAGCCCCAGCCCCCGATGTATACCCATATTCTCGTTCAATTGTGACCATACCTTTTTGTAAATGTGTGTGCCCCATTAAACCTAGCCCCTGATCCTGTGATACTCCATATGACTTGGGCTTTTAAAACTTGACACGCAGACGTTTCGGGGTTAGCCCCGGTCGGTTGGGCTAGCACGCTGACCAAGGGCGTAACCCAGGGATAAACGAACAGGTGTATGATTGTATTAGCACATGGGAGCCAGGGGTGTGGGCACATGGCCACACACATAACTAGGAGGCAAACAGTCAGGGGCCAGCGCACCCAACATTAGCTTTAGGCCACGTGGAGCGCGCCAAGTGACCAAGGGCCAGCAAAAAAGGGGTTGCGCCCTTGATTTTTGCATAAGTGGGTTTTAATACTATACCTTATGATTTTAATGGATTTCTTCAACAGTTTTTGGATATTTTATCCATTTTTGGGAGATCTTGGGCCCTTTTTGAGGCCAGATCTTTGGGGGAAGTTAGGAGATGGTTACCAACTTCAGGCCTATATAAACTAGAGCTTCTTGAAGCAAAAGGAGGAGGTTCAGAAGCAATTTTATGCTGCAGAAATATTGAGCCAAAGCCATTGTCATGTAGGGAAGCTATTGAGGAGTGCACCTTTGCGGGCCATTTCTAGGAGCTTCGTTCATCCGATTTGGGTGCCGTTAGTTTTGATGGGTTCGTGAGATATGGCAGACCACAAACAGCTCAGTTTTGTAATACATTGGCACTTTCATGATGTACTTGAAAATATTTGAAGGGAAATAAGAAAGCCCACTAAGACAAAGGCCCGGAGACGTTGGTGAGATTGTCGAACTCCGTTATCACATTGGTGTTTATAGTTTGTTGATCCTCATGATTTATTTTAGATATGTATATGTTTATATGGTTGTCATATTTCCTCTTTAATTCTTCCTCTTTCTTCAGTTTCCTAAATGGTTAATTAACACATGAAAAAATAACTCAACCATTGTCGTTTAAAAGATCCATTCAGATCAACTATTTTTTTTATTTCATTTTTTTGAGCAAATGGATATTGGTAGGGGCATACATTGGGTGCCTAACTTCCTGGAAGGAGATGGATGTTGTGAACATGCTCACCCAGGGAGGGGGGTAATTTTGTGGGTGTCTCAAATACCCTATGTTTCTTGTCCAAGACTAGTTACAGATCAGAATGTATTGTTGGAGATGATTGGTCACGTACCTGGATGGCATCAAGTTGAGAAATCACACTCTGGTGGCCTTTCTTCGAGAGTTTCTCCATTCAGTAAGAAATGATAATTTCTTGGGAGCTAGCTTGTAGGTCTTGGAGGGTATAAGTGAGCATCTTGAGTAAATCTCATATATAACTCCTAATAATCCATGGTAATCTTTCCTAGAGTGCGAAGCCATTCAACACCCAAGACAATATCCCAACCACCCATGGCAATTGAAAACATGTGAGTTTTCAAGTTATAATCAACCATTTGGGTTTTGACATTCTCACAACGACCCCCACATTTTATTGTACCACCATTAACTATGAGAATTTGAAAATTAGAAATGGGTCTAACAAAGCAATTGACATTCTCAATGACCCTACGATGAATGAAATTATGGGTGCTACCATAATCAATCAACACCATGACTGACATATGCTTGATGTAGCCCTTGATTTTTAATGTCTGTGGAGCAGAAATACCCACAAGGGCCTGGAACGATATTACAGGTTCCTCTGGTTCCACAGGAGTGTTGGTTGTGGAGCCTGATTATCTT
>CBVK0100916033.1:0-13641 GCA_900067695.1 Picea abies | reverse complement strand
CTATTCTCAATGGGCAGTTTTCCCAGTTTGGGAGCCCCTTGTAAGCTTGGTAGTAATTTGAATGAAAAATTGATTTGAAGGGGCAAATTATCTATGTGTTGTGTGAAATTTGGTTTCCATATTTTTGCTTCCACTGTTTTATTTCCAGCAAGTATATTTTATTCTATATGTTGTAATTTGATTGCAAGAAAGGAAATACACAAGGTAGTAAAGTGTAGGTGTTGGGAATTGAATTTTTAACATAAATTGGATCGAAATAAAGACCAACTAGGTAGAGTTGACTAAGGAAGTTCAACTAGGCAAAAGTTGACTAATGGAGAACCAACAAAAGAAGATTGAGAGAGAAGAGAAACGATAATTGTTGTCAACTGGGTTGTAGTCAACTAAGCGAGCATGTTGACAACAAGAGTGAAGGATGAGTAATTGGCCAATTGGATTGATGTTGATTGGAGAGTTGGCAGGAGACCTTGTCGACAAATATGTGTCAATTAAGGATAGGTATCAACGAGATGATTCTCTAGGTGGCAATATGTAGCAGGAGCTTGTCGACTAGACAATGGCAACAGTTACGGGGGAAGTTGAATAGTTTTATAACTGAAATCGTTGGAGTCAAACCGTTGTGGTAACTGAAGCAAGAAGGAAGGCAAACCATTTAATCAATGACTCTTCTAGATGGGCTATAGGAGGGGGGATTGCAAACAGAGTTGGGTTAGTCGGTTTGAGGATTGTACGATTGATTGATCGTTGGATAGTCAATTAAGGGATCACAGTCGGGAGAGCAGTGAAGAAGAAGAAGAATGGCCCCTTGAGAAAAGGAAGACTTCGACTTTGTTTCCCATAAGTGTCAAGCATTGTAAAACGCAGCCCTATGGACAGGAAGTACCAGAGGGAGTGTAGATTTACAGTTGTAAGCATTTTACTAGTCAGCATACTCATTTTCTGAAATTGATCCTGGAGTTTCTTCCCCAAGAGGGTTCTCCAATAAAAATATTGCTGTACTGTATGATGGATATTGTGTGTGATTGTTTTGTTCTCTGTTCTGCTTTTGCTTAATAAAGGAAAGAAATCTAGGACATAATATTCACAAGGCATAGTAGTATTGTTTAACGGAATCCATGGATACATCAGGCAATGTTGACTTGACCACTGGAATACAGATCAAGTACACACTGCAATGTATTTGCTAAACAAATCTCCCACAAAGGCAGTGCAAACTATTACTCCCAAAGAAAAGCTCCGGTTAGTCACTTTAAAGCTTTTGGTTCTGCTGCATATATATTAATTCCAGAAGAAATGAGAACAAAATTGGATGCAAAATGCATAAAGTTAATATTTACTGGGTATAGTGAACAATATAAGGCTTACAGACTGATATATTATGCTACTAAGTTACATACAGTAGAGATGTGATTGCTGATAAGAATACAAGGATGTTTGAGCCCATTTTAGATCAAAAATCAGATCTGAAAATTGCAATGTCACTGACAAAATAGCCACTTTGCTTGGTAAAAAGATGCAGGAGAAAGGGAAGCCCTTTGGATTTGAAATACAAGTATTCAGCAATGAAATCGCTGAAAATCATCCAATCCAGGCAGAAAGCAGTGCTTATTTGGAAGGCATAACAAAAAAAGGCCCAACTGGTAATTCAAAATTGTAGAGGATTTGCAGTTGGAGGAGCTTCCTCAACCAACAGAAAATGGCCAAGCAGTATACAAAAAAGAGAAGGAAAGCAGCATGCATGTCTTGCTTTATTTGTTGTTGTTGATAATGACGAGAATTAGTATGCATCAGGATAAAGCATAGTTACATGAAGAGGCATCCAAGCCCCTTGGGGAACTCTCCCCCAAGTCCCCCTATCCCAGGGGACTTTGGGACAGTTCAGGGATATCCCCAATGGGCTGGGGATGTCAGAAATGTTCCCTTGTTCTCAGGCTGTCCCTGTCCAAAATGGAGGATGATCTGGAGCTGTTTGGGCATCCTGTGCATGAAAGCCCAAAAGGGCTCCAAAATAGGCTTGTTTTGGCACCCAATTGGCCAAGCATGGACCCATTATAGCCCAACTTGACCAACAACATCATTTTAAATAAAAACAAATCCAACAAGAAATTCCTAAACCTTCGAAATTCTTATAAAAACAATCCCCCCATTAATTTTGATTCATCTTTTGTTGATTGGAGCTGTGGTTGTTGTTCAGAGCTTAGTCATTGTTGTTTGAAGGTGAACATCTTCATGCTTATCTGAACAAAACTCTGAAATCCTTCAGGTTTACAGAGTCATAGTTTTAGAATCAAATTTATTAGCAATGGGTTCTATTTACTATAATATTTTGTATTTTGTATCAGAATAATTTTAGGCATTTTGCTAGCTCAGACTATATAGTACGCACTGTTTTGGCCCTTGGGCAAAGTTTTATTTGGAAATTGGATTTTCTTTTAGAATTTTTAATTTTTTAATATTTTTGTTGTCACCCATCTACCCTCCCCTGAAAAATGTGCAGGTGTGCTCTTGTTGCCCCCCCCCAGCCCAATTCCTCCATTCTGGAAACTTGTGCAACTTAGCGATAAAGCAAAAATTTAATGTGGGAGGAGATCTTGGGTTGACACTTGTATACAGTCCAACATAGTCAAACTTGCAACTGAATTGTTGATCAGGATACAATGCTGTTATGTAATGGTCTATAACTGTCATAAGAATGTATCATTGTATAAAAGCATATCAACAAGTATAGAAAGGAGTATTTTACAGTTACCCCCCCATCTCATGATATAACAACTTTTCACCCATTATAAGAGACACATCTCAGATCTGACTTGCCTTGCAACACATCATCTATGACTTCTAAATTCTATCTACCTTGCACTGACATTGTGCCTTTCCACATAAGAGTAATCTAACCACCAGGCAGAATTTAATGTGGGAGGAGATCTTGGGTTGACACTTGTCTATACAGTCCAACATAGTCAAACTTGCAACTGAATTGTTGATCAGGACAGCATGCTGTTATGCAATGGTCTATAACTGTCATAAGAATGTATCATTGTATAAAAGAATATCAACAAGTACAGAAAGGGGTATTTTACCCTCCCATCTCATGATGTAACTACTTTTCACCCATTATAAAAGACACATCTCAGATCTGACTTGACCTGTAACGCATCATCTATGACTTCTCTCTACCTTGCACTGACATTGTGCCTTTCACATAAGAGTAATCTAACCACCAGACAGCCACAAGAATGTTCTAGCATCTTCTACATTGTGTTCTTTTTACATTACAATAATGTCTAATTAATATTTGAAGTGTCTTCTTTGGGTGCTTCCCCGACAGTCACCAACTATTAAACATAAGAGTTGAGATGATATTTATACTTGACACTTTCCAGGTGAGATCTAAGACATGCCTTTGACTACAAAATCCAAGGACTAAATATTTAATATTCAATTCATTTCAACAACATAAAAATTAAACAGCATAAACATATCTCTATGTAAGTAACAAAACATGGTTAAACATATCTCACTGACAGAATGTGTACAATAGATTCATACCTCAAAGGACAAGAGATTGAAAGAAAGCATACAACGACGAACAAATTGCCCCAAGACACTGTTTTGGTTAAACTTCTTATCAACCCCATCTGTGTTGGGCATCTCATTCTCTTCGTTCACAGAACTAGGCAACAGATCTAAAAAAAATTGAAGTTAGGACATCAAAAGCACATAACAATTTCGCATTACCTGCAAGAAAAGAACAGAAAAAAGGTTTACCTCGTAAACCAGTAAAAAGATTGACCAAATCATCAGGAGAAGCCAGCTGTTTAAGATGATGCAATAGATGTCCTATCAAATCTTCCCTGATCTCTTCTTGAGCTGCCTTCAATTGCAATATAAGGTCTTCAAGTGATGGCTCAAGAAAGTTGTCACAAGACTGTAGCAAGCATTTTAGTTGATGAATGAATAAAAATAATAACAGAATCAGAATAATATCTTGAAATCAAACACTAGAATACATTTTAAACTTTAGGATTTTTACTCAAGAGACCTTTAAATATTGAACAGTAATTTACATTATTCTGATTTCGTGCCCACATTTGCCATTCACACCATAATTATAAGTTCATATACTAACAAAGCTAGTAATGTTTTAAGAAAAAAGGCAAGGAGGGAGTGCATCTTTCGGCTTCAACTCTAGATAATCAGGACAGTACAAGGGATAGAAACAGCTTGCAATTTGACTCCATCTGGAGATAACAAATCACTGAGTTAGATATTTCTCTTGATGCAACTCAACAATTAAAATGGATTGCTGTTGATGCAACTCAACAATTAAATTGGATTGTTGAACCATTGTTATTCATGTGCTTGGTAAGCATTTATTTTTGAAAAGGCTCGGTACAAGTTGGTATATGTCTTGGGCAATAAAAATGAATAAACTGACACCAAGAAAATGAATCTGTAATATTTTTCTTGAATCTTCTTGAAACATGTCCATAGATAATAGCCTGCATCCCCTTTATAGCACCAGCACAGCAATCATGTTCATTCAATTCAAATGTTGAAAACTGCTTCCGGATTTCACACAATGAATAGTCGAGACAGATGTTAGAGGAAAATCATATATGAATCTATCCTTTGTACATAATAAACAAGGGATTGTCTAGCAATATATCCAAATATGTACATTTTTTGTAGATATAAACATGGCATGAATCTGACATTTTCTATCACAAAAATCATATCACCATGTCCACAATCTCTCTCCATAAATAGGGTATAATGATATAATCATATAATAATGTTCTATACCACTTCCTTTCACTGTTTAGAATTTTAAGTAAATTCATCTCTCTCTAATGTACCATTTTATGATTGTTATTTCCTGATTTCAGAGCAGAACTAAGGCAAACACACAATTGTTTTAAGTTCATGCTGGACCCTTTTTTTTTACCAAAACTTTAAATGAGTAATGATTATATTAAAGGAAATCTGCAGCCGAACTGGACAGCGAGTTAAAATCATCATAAATTTTTGAGTCTGGATTTGGAAAATGCAAAGAAAACAAAATGTGCAGGGTGTCCATCGAAAGCCCACCTTGCCTTTACAGTCGTCCTCAAAAAGCTTATAGCCCTAGTACTGTAAATTCTTACATATTGGCCTAATATAAACTTAAATTTGCAAAGCATAAAACCTGGAGAGATTTAGGAACTGTCCATTACAGAAATGTTACTTATTCTTAGCTTGATTCTTCACCTCGGTTTCTTCTACTGCCATGGGATTCTGTACCTGATAAACTGTTTCTTCCTCCATTGCCGCTTCTCTTGGAGATGCTACTGAGGTAGTAGGGCTTCTGGCAGAATCAGGAATGATCTAGATAAACATGTTATGCTTGGGGATCAAACATTCAATTTGGGAATTCTAATGGGCCCTCCTTAGTTCCATTTCAACATGCTCGGTCTTCAAATCCTCCAACTGTGCATAAATATTGTCAGTCAACTGAGAAACTGCTGCCTGTAGCCCTTCAAGCGAGCACGCCTGACTTCTCAATAAACGCTGAAACTCATCAATGTCACAAGAACTACCCCCACTGTGTCGATTCCTGTTGTCCATGATGCTGGGCAATGGAATCCAATCCAGAGGACACACCCAACTGTGCAAACACCCCTGGAAATGAAATATCCCACTGCCATTGTGAAAGCCCATTCCTCCCTCTATCAACCACTCAAGCATGGTAACAAAGGGCATAGGCATGGGGGAGATGGAGGTTATTAATCCCCAATGCATGTGAAACGAATTCACTTGCGACTGTCCATTATTTTGGAGTGGGTGTGGAAACAAAAGTTCTTGGATGTGATTATCATGGAAGGTATTAAAATATTACGCACTCCCCCCCGCCATTTTGACATAGTTGTCCCTGTGTCGATAGTACTCCCCTATTTGCCATTGCATCTGTTTGAGCATTATGGTGGCAGAGGATATGATAGAAGTTTATTGTCTCAAAATAGCCAGCGACTCTTTGAATTCCGTCTATTAGTCTTGCTAGGCTTGAGGACTTTGCTACAGATAGGCTCCTCATTTGCCAAATGATAACCATAAAATCACAAATAACCACTATTGATTTGACTTGTCTCACCTGCATAAGACTAAGTCCTTGAAAGAGGGCTAGTGCTTCAGCCTGGTTATTTGATGCCTTTTCGAGTCCCTATGCATATCTCAATTCTTGTTGTCCTTCGAGGTTGTAAACAACCCCCGCACCCCCCTCACCCCACCCTCAGCCCACACATACCAACTCTAGGATTTCCTTTGGATGCACCACCGAAAAAGAGGATATATTGTTGTTGTAGAGTTTGCCAATGGAGGAATTCATCCCTTTCCATTATCAGAGCCCAAGAGGGATCAGATCTGGGTCTTCTTGTGATGCTGGTGAGCTGGGGAGGTCCCCCATTTAGTATTTATTTTATACATGGCCTTCCTTTGACTTCTAAAGTAGCCGCTTGGTTTCCTATGGTTCCTTTGGTTCTTTTGGATATTATGGACTCTGCTAACAGACTTTGAGCCCGGATTGCTACCTGCCTAGGGGAAAATTGTTCTTGCTCAAAAATGCATTTGCTTCTGGCCAACCAAATTTCCCAACATAAAAATTTTGTCAAGGTTGTCCAAGCTCGCTTCAGAATTGATTTGTTTTGGAAGGAACCTGGGTATTTGTGTTGCCAAGTGACAAACACTTCCTTCCAGTTCGTGAGATGAGAGAGGTTGCACACCACTTCAACGAATTCCAATTGCCAGGTCTGAATGGTAAATTGACATTGAAAAAAGAGATACAAAGAAGTTTCCTCAACTGATTGGCATAATGTGCAGCGAGATGGCCCTTGTATTCCTTTCTTTCTCAAATTCTCAGCTGTTAAAATGTTACTATGTGCTAAAGTCCAGCAAAAGATATTTACTTTCGGTAACTCGTCACCTTTCCAAATGTGCTTCCACAGTATTGACCATGGAGGGAGTGGAATATCATTTATTTGAACACCATATCTGACTTTAACTGAATACTCATCTCCTTTTGAACCCCATCCTCTACTATATAGAATAGAAATACAAAGGGATGCAGATCCACTCGAAAGGGAAAACAATTGATGAACCTAATTCAACAAGTGCACTGCAGGAGAGAGCCTTTTCCAACCTTGCCAATTCCCTGCTCACCGATCCCATTTGGAGACATCAAACAGAGTTGAGATGACATTCTCCGCCAACCAATTTTTTACCTGTCAGCTCTTCAAAAGTAAGGGAGCCTTGCCCTCAATTTGGTCCATCCATATATTGATGGATTTCCCATTTCCTAGTATCCAGGATAACAGGTCAACAATTACGTGGGCTGCGGCTTTGCATAATTTCAATATATTAGATCTATTTCCTTCCCAAGTGAATCTTTCAAGTCGATTCGCTGGTATTGAGTCGAGATACTTTTTACTTATGACTAGTTTCCACTATTTAGGGACTCCTGTAATAAGTCTCCATATGATTTTGGTGGCCATGGCCAGATTCATCAGCTGTGGATCCTTCCTCCTTACTCTTCCTTTGCTCAAACAGTATTCCAATTTACAAAATGGAATTTATGTGTTTGTTTTTCCCCCTTGCCATAGGAATTTTCTTATGTCCCTTGAGATTTGTTGCATGATGCCCACTGGAAGCAGCATGGCTGAACATTGGTAAATAGGCAGCAAAGAAAGGATGGATTTTCTTAAAACGACCCTTCCTGCTCGATTAAGCCAATGTGATCCCCAATGTTGCATCTTTTCTTTCATCTTTTGAACAATATGTGCCCAATCCATGGATTTTGGAATACCCAATGAAATGGGCATTTCCAAGTATTTAAAATAACTCCAATTTAAGATGCTAGGGAATTCTACTATCCTGGAAATTGAATGCATTAATGAAGGGGAACAATTCCAGCCAAAGATTTGACTCTTACCATTGTTGATCTTCCCTCTAGAAGCATTGAGAAACTGGTTCAATATCTTTTTTAATCTCTCCACGATTATAGTCGAAGCACCACCCATGAGAAGAGTATCATCTGCAAATTGAGAATGGTTAATGAGTTTGACTCCTCTTACAATAAGTATCCCTTGTAATCTGCCCATTGTTCTTTCCATTTCAAGCCTTCAACCATCAAAATGTACAGAAGCGGCAAAAGAGGACAGCCTTGTGAGAAGGCCTCACTTGCTCCGAAAGAAAGAGGTTGGTCATCCATTGACCAAGGGGGCTATCCGAGGAGACCCAATACCATCTTTCATCCATCAGATGACACTTTCAACAAACCCAGATCTGCGGAGAACATCAAACAAGAAAACATGCCAAACTCTGTCAAATGCATTTGCCATGTCAATTTTAGTGATCATTCCTTTTTCACCACTATGGTTGCTTGAAAGCACTGCCTCTTGGAACCATATTATTTTATCAATAATTTGCCTTTTTTGCATGAATTCCCCCTAGTTTTCTGATATCAACGCTAGCAATGTCTTTTGGTCAGATTTTGGTCAGAATCTTATAGGCTGAATTACACCGTGAAATAGGCCTAAATCATGCAAAGGATGAAGGACAATTCTCTTTCACAATAAGGGCAAGAAAAGAGGAGTTCATGCTGCCTCCAATTTTATCTTCACATCTTGTCCACTTCAGCATACAACAAAAATCATATTTTATTACATTCCAGCAAACTCTGAAAAAACGAATTGAGAAACTATCAGGCCTTGGAGCCTTGTCGGGCTCCAGGCCCCAAATCGCTTCAATTACCTCGGATTCCATTATTTCTTTGCCCATATCTGAATCATTTTCTTCAATAACTAATTTAGGAATCCATTGCAGCATATCCTTTGCAAATTCTGGGTCCATTTCGTCTTCCTCTATGTACAGTGATTTGAAGTGTCCAGGTGCTTCTTCTTTAATAGCTCCAAAATATTTTAATCATTCTCCGTTATCTTTGGCTATCTCTTTGACATTATTCTTGAGTTCTCTTGAATTGGCATGTTTATGGAAGAATGCTTATATTCTTATCCCCAGATTTCAACCATAGGCTGCACGATTTTAAGCACTAGTGTTCCTCTTCCCCACAATTGACTTGGTGAAGTTGATGGGTTAGTTCCCTTTCTTCCATAATCTTCTGCTAAGTGAATCCTCTTCTTCCATGGTTGTTTGAAGTCTGCTAAAAATGCTTTTGTATCTGTTATCTTTTTACCACTGGTGAAATGAAGGATGATTTTGCCCAATTTTTTAGCTCTGATTTTACTCTTCGAAGTTTGGACTTCCAAACAAATGTTGGCAAGCCTACCACCAGTATTGTCCATGCAGCCTGAATGATGTCAAAAACTTTGTGGTCCAGCATCCGCAGAGGAATAAAGCAAAACAGAATGGGACCTAGATCCTCTTGTCCTTGGAATAACAAAGCAATGGGCCTATGATCTAATACTCTGTGTGCTATAATAAAAGAGGATATTGCCATATTCTCGAGCAGAAGGTCACTGTGAATGAGAAATCTATCCAATCTAGCAGCAATGTGCCCAAGTCATACTCTTCGATTCGTCAAGGTATAGCACCCTTTCTTTGGAACAATATCAACAAGATCCTACTCAAAGATTAGATCTTCCATTCTCTCTTTGCAGGGGTCCCTGACTATAGTCCCACCTCTTTTTTCTTTGCTAGATAAAGTCAAGTTGAAATCTCCAACAACAATGCTTTGCTTATCTAGATCTAGATCTTTCATTTCTATCAATGATCACCAGAATTGCAGTTTGTCCCCATATTGAATCAAGGTGTAAACATTATAAATTAAAATATGTTTACCTAAGCCTTTATAAAGTAGATTTGCCAAGATCCAATGCTGGGTTGCACGTTGATGCACCAAGTCAAACTAGCTTGCGTCCCAGAGGGTGCAAAGCCCTCCTGAAGCCCCTCTTGCACTGACTGCAATTCCTTTACTGCACTTCCACGTTTTGCTTCCCATTTCCATCCTTTATTTTGCTTCTAACTTTGTCTCCTGAATAAGGAGGACTAAGGGTTTTTCCAATCTGATAAGGTCCTTTACTGCTTCTATTTTCCTTTTATTATCTAGTCCCCGATAGTTCCAGGAGACAACCTTCATTTTTTAACTAGTGGGGGTGGATTACTGCTGCCTCTTGTATCTAGTGGCCTCTGCATTCTTGGACCTTTAACCAAGGGAACGTTTACTCCAGATCCATATGAACTCTCTATTGTTGTTTGTAGTCCGAGATTTTTTTCTTTCATTGCTAGTTCTTCTCTTTTCTCTTTAGCAGTTTTCTTTCCATGTTTCCGTGGAAGTTGTTCCTTTTCCGATCCTTCATCTTCTTCTCCCATTTGTTGTTGAGCTTTTTTCCTAGTTACCATCCCACTAGATGGGAGATTGCTTTTATCCACATTGGCCTAGCGGATCTTTTAGTATTGAGGCAGTGAGCTGAGAAGGGCACTTTGAGTCTCAAGAAAAAGAGTAGGCCCAAATGATTGAGGTAACTCCCTCTCCTTCTTCTTTGAGGTCTGTTGATCCATAAGAGGTTGTTCACTCTTCTTTTGAGGTTGTGCATTTCTTTCATCATTTTGTTGTGTCTCATTGATCCAGATTTGTTTCTTGCATATCTACTTGTGCTAGAGTAGCATATTTATTTGAGGTAGTTATTGCATTGCTAGAAGGGCCTGTATTTTTGTTTCCAGCAGGGGAAGGCCCTAGAGTCTTGTTTCCTGCAGATTTTTTTGCTGGCTGCCATTGGTCTTCCTTTGGAGGAGTCATTTGGGTTGTCAGTGCAATCTTGCAATCCTTTTCAAAATGACCATATTCATGGCAGATTTTACACTTGAAGGGGAGTTACTCGTAATCCAGCCTCTGGATGTGCTTCCAGTTGTCCAGTGAAAGATTTATAGCCTCGTGGAGACCCTTCTCCAAATTCACTTCCACACAAATCCTGGCACATGCAAACATTCCTCCCTTCAACTCCAATTTATCAATATATTTCCCCGGGGCATTTCCTATTGCAGCCAATGATTCATCTACCCATCAGTGCAGAGGAAGATGAGGTAATCATACCCGTATAGCTACTGTCGACGACACATCGATCTCAGGATCAAAATCAAGAGACCACCTGTTCAGGTACATTCCTCTTGGTCCAAAGAAATACAAACCAATTTTGAATATTGGATTTCTATCTTCCTTATTCCCAAACAAAAATGCAAAGAAACCTCGACCACAAAACTACTGAACAAGATTTACTTTGATCAAAACTTTCCAGATTTTTGCAAGCCAAACCTCCATAGATCTATGGGAGGCCATAATCCACTAAATTGTCCGAACAATCCTTTCTTTGATGGAGCCAGCACCCTGAGGCACATAATTGTCGGACAAAGATTGACTGCACAAATATTTTCAACTTTCAGGACAAAACGAGATGGGGCCACCTTGGGCTTTGCCAAATTCAAAATAGGAGCAACTAGGGCCTGGAAGGACACAACCTCTAGGGATGGAGGAGGATTCCCGCCCTCCAAAGCCATGAGGGTGAGCAGTGATCAAGGAAAATCTAGGGTTTCAAGAAGGAGGGTGCAATTACAAATGTTGTGAGATAGTTGTTACTGATTGATACATGAAATAAGATAATAATCCATGCAGGAGCCCCAAGTTCGTGCTGAACTTCACTCATATAGCAAAAAGTATTTGGTTGAATAAGAGAATAAAAGAGACAATAACGTATTTTCTTTTTTAATAATAATGGTTAAGTTTATATTAGCAAAATATATGGATTGCAATCTAACCATATAGGTACAAAATTTAGATCATAAGAAACAAAGGCATAAATAGGTGAGTGCTCCCATACCATGATAACAGTGCAAAACATTTACCCTCCTTTTCAATTTACTTATCAGAGGACATATTTTTCTACAAGTATAATATCTAACAAAACTAGCAACTAGATTTATATATTTACCTTTCATTTACCATTTGAGTTATATTTCTCTTCTGGCTGGTTGATTTCTTCTGGGGAATCAATCATGCTTTGTACTTCACGGGGACCTAATGCTTCAGCAGAATTCCATAGTTCCTCTCTGTTGCCGCCTTTATACACACCTCAGGTTTAACATGGAAAAACTTTCAATCTACTGGGTGTGTCCTTGGGGGCAAGTCTCAAGTCAAGGTGTTGTCACCTGATCCTCAACTCCTCTGTCTAGGACAACTCCTAGCGAAGCCAAGAGGGGTAGTCCCTAAAGAAAATAATCTAAGGCTTGAATTAATCTAAGTACAAGAAAAAGAGTCGAGGAGTTTATTGCAATAAAGACAATAAGTAAATCTACACTAGCAACATATATCATTCATTCATTAACTACAATTGCTTATGATAAAGATACTCAAAACCAAAGAGATACTTGCATGAAAGATAATTTGGGGGCAAGTCTCAAGTCAAGGTGTTGTCACCTGATCCTCGACTCCTTTGTCTAGGCCAACTCCTAACGAAGCCAAGGGGGGTAGTACCTAAAGAAAAATAAATCTAAGGCTTGATATAGTCTAAGAACAAGAAATAGAATCTAGTAGTTTCTATTACAACAACAATAGCAAGAAATAAATGAGATTACAACAACAGCATATAATTGAAATTACACTAGCAGTATATATGACATATAAAATAAGATTGTTTATGCTTGTAAATAGCGCATTCAAGATATTTGCATTTAAGGATACAACTTACATGAAACAAAGGATACAGATACTTGAAGCAAAATGATAAGCAAAATAGTTTAGACCAATGCCAAATATAATGAAATGTTGTGGGATTGTGTACCACAAGTTGTTGCTGAAAGACTTGCAAGTGTGTTGCTTGTAAATTTTGAGAATTTCACTTAATGTTGAGTCATTATTATGTGTTGAGCATGATTATTATGAATGTGCTTGTGAAATGTTGCTTGAAAATAAAGCTACTTTAAATGTGGCCTCTTAAGAGGCTATCCTTCAGCTTGGAATTTGCGGAGAACTTGCCGAAGCCCAAATGACTTCACCAACAAGCTCAATAAAGGTGTCAGAGGTCCAACACGGGGAGAACCTAGATCTCAAAGTTCCTGTCTGACTTCACACACTCCCTTTATGTGGTTTCCAAACAAAGCAATAACAACTTTTCAAGATTGTCCTAATTAGACTAAATCCGCACTGACCAGCCCTGGTTTTGATGAGTTCCCCAGCTTGATCTAGGCTCGCAAGGGTTCAGAGCATACACTGAGGAGCTGAGGGGATGGGTTTATTTGCAATAAAATAAAAGTTGTAGAAAAATAAAAGATTTTCTAATTAAACTAAGTCCACACTGTCCAACCCCTGTTTGGCATGAGCCTACTTAGGGGAGCTGAGGGGACGGGTTTATTTGCAAGAAAATAGAAGCCGTAGAAAAATAAAAGATTTTCTAATTAAACTAAGTCCACACTATCCAACCCCTGTTTGGCGTGAGCCTACTTAGGGGAGCTGAGGGGACATGTTTATTTGCAAAAATAAAACTAAAAGTAAATTGCTGAAAGGAAATCTAATCTAGCAATTAGTGTTCTACTTTGCAAAAATGAAAGTCTAATCTAAGATTGCTTTGTAGTGTTTATGATTGAGGTTCCTTTTAAATT
>CBVK0100916028.1:0-11878 GCA_900067695.1 Picea abies | reverse complement strand
ATTATTGAATATCTGCAATATCTTTGTGCATTTCTTTATTATATCTCTGCTCTCATTTCGTGCCGAAAATAATCCGGATCACTTACATAATGAATACTTCTGAATTGGTGAGGTAAATATGAAATTACAAGAGATGTTGGAAAATGGATATATCAAGACAAGTGTGTCTCCTTTGGGAGCACCAACATTGTTTTTAAAGAAGAAGGATGGTACCCTTATATTGTGCATTGACTATAGGCAATTGAGCAAGGTTATAATGAAAAATAATTATTTGTTACCACATATTGATGGTTTTCTCAATCAACTAAGAGGGACCACTTTATTTTCAAAGATTGACTTGAGATCTAGATATCATCAAATCAGGATCAACGATGAAGACATTCATAATACAACGTTCAAGACAAGGTATGACCATTATGAGTTCATGGTTGTGTCATTCAGAGTTACCAATGTGCCAACCACATTCATGTGCCTTTTGAACGGTCTCCTTAGTAAATATTTGGATAATTTCATATTGGTTTTATTAACGACATTCTTATCTACTCCAAGTCTGAAGAGGAGCGTGAGGATGATCTCATGATAGTTTTACAAGTGTTGAGAGAACATCAATTGTATGCCAAATTCAAAAAGTGTGACTTCTATTAAAAATAGATCCACCAATTGGGACATATCATTTCCGAACAAGGAATCATTATCGACCCCAAAAATATCAAGGTCATCATGGATTGGCCTACTCTAAAGAATGTGACAGATGTGAGATCATTCATGGGACTCACAGGGTATTATCAAAGATTCATTAAAGGATTCTCCAAGGTTGGCCATCTGATAACATCATTACAAAGGAAATGAGTAAAATTTGTGTGGTCTAGAAAATGTGAAGAAATTTTTGAGCAACTGAAACATCTACTTACTAGTGCATTGATTCCAAAGATTGTAGACCCATATAGAGATTTCATAGTGTGTACAGATGCATGTAAAGGAGGAGTTAGTGGAGTCCTTATGCAATATGGCCATGTGGTGAGCTATCAGTCCAATAAGTTGAAAGAACATGAAAAGAATCGCATCACTCATGACCTTGAACTTGCAATGATTATTCATGCACTAAAGATGTGGTGTCACTATTTGGTTAGTCGAAGATTTTGTTGATGAAATATCATAATAGGTCGAAGTATCAGTTTGATCAACCTCCTTTCAACACCGGGCTAGCTAGATTGTTAACCTTTATCAAGAAATATGAATTTGAAATAAGACATATAAAAGGTAAGGAGAACAAGGTAGTATATGCATTCACCAATGCATACTTGGCAGCCATCAATACTTGTGAATATGATCTGAATATTATGATAAAAGAAGCTTTGCACATTGTTTTAATTATGCATCCAACAAGTTCCTACGCTTGAAATTAGAGTAAACCTATAAGGAGATATGTAAAAAACATGATTAAAAAAAGTATTTTTCTTCATTTCCCTCCAAAAATATTTATCCTTTTGGTTGACATCATCATATTCAATCCTATTGGTTATTTTAGAGTTGATTTTGATAGTACCATTTTTGTTTTGAGGTCCATTTTTTACCTCAAAATTCCACTAGTGGGTTACCAAACCAATGAGGATGGTTTGTTGACCTATAATGATAGGTTTTACATACCTAAATTAGTAGAGTTGAAGAATCTCATTATGGATGGAATCCATAAGAAACCATACTCAAGACACCAAGGATATCAAAAGATGGTTACTGCAACACGAAAGAAATATTATTGGCCTAGAATGAAGAAGGAAGTTGCAGACTATATTACTAGATGCATTGACTGCCAACAAATCAAAGCAAAACACAAACACAAAGTAGGTTTATTACAACCCTTACGTGTTCCCGAGTGGAAATGAGGAGTGATATCAATGGACTTCATCACGAGATTGAAAAAGATCGTAAAAAGACATGATGCAATCATGGTTGTGGTTGACAAATTAAGGAAGATTGTCCAATCTATCCCTATAATTCAACCCACAATATGAATCCCTAGACAAAACCCTATGTAAATCCATAGATAGTGAGTTATATTTCTATTGTTATATTAGTGTTGTTAGCTAGACCTTTTCATTGTAATTGTACTCTTTGTCTCATATATATATATATATATATATATATACACTAAGGAGACCTAGTTTTAGAATCATCTCATCTCATTCTTGTACATTTGTTTGATTGTAAAAGGAGGTTTTCCCCTCGAAGAGGCTTATCTTTTTTTATATCTATTTCTAGACATGGAGCTTCTTATCTTTATATTTTTAGGCTATTTTGGTATTTGTTTCCTAACACACAAGGTAGCTAACATTGCATAAATTTTTATGGGAGATTTTGAGATTTGCATGGTATGCCTAAAACAATCATATCTGATAGAGATGTGAAGTTCACATCAAAGTTTTGGAAAGCATTGTTTGAAGCATTGGGAAATCAATTAAACTTCAACGTTGCTTATCATCTCCAAACAGATGGACAAATAGGAAGGAAAAAAACAAATATTGGAATACATGTTTCACATGTATGTAATGAATAAACCAGCAAGATGGGAGGACTACCTACATTTGGTACAATTTTCTTATAACAATGGTTATCAAGCATCATTAAATATGAGTCCCTTCAAAGTGTTTTACAACAAAAAGTGCAACACCCCAGTCAGCTGGGATAATCCCACTGGACATAATTATGCTTGGACCAAAGATGTTGAAGCAAATGGAACAGGTAGTCATTAAAATTAAATGAAATATGAAAGCATTCCGGGATAGATAGAAGAGTTATGCAGATAAGAATAGAACCCATAGAGAATTTAAGGTTGGAGATCGGGTATATCTCAAGGATAAACCATGAAAGAGTTCTCTTAGGCTTGGAAATTGTGCTAAGAATGCACTCCGATATTACAGACCTTTTGGAATCTTAGAAAGTATGGGACCACTAGAATACAATCTTGTTTTACCTACCAATATTAGAACACAATGTTTTTCATGCCTTATTGCTTAAAAACTATGTACATGATTCTAACTATGTTATTGATTGTGTTGTGATCCAAGTGGAACTAGAATGAGAGTTCCATCCAAAACCTTTATGTATCCTAGATAGGAGGGTAACATTGCTCCAGAACCGAGCCATTGCCTAGGTAAAGGTGCAGTGAAAGCACTTTGGACCAAATGAAGCAACATGGGAATGGAAGGAAGCCATGAGAGAGACACATTTGTTTTTGTTTCCATCTTAAGACATTGTTGTAACTAACATAACACCAAGGACGATGTTATTGCAAGGGGGGAGGGGATATAACATCCCAATTTTGATTCCATGATTAATTTGTAATTAATTATGTTTAACAATGGTTTTATTGCGGCATGAATATTTAATTACCATGCCATGGCGATCTAGACATATTAAACATTATGTATATTTTATTTTTAAATAATGAAGAAACCAAACAACTAATTGTGCATGAATGCCTATGGAAGCTAGGGGAAAATGAGGGGGCCTAAAGGGGGGTTTTACATGTCAAAAGTCCCAAGCCATTTTGCTAAATTATTCTTCTGAGTGATCATCTATTCCTCCTTTTGACTTATCCAAAATCAATCATTGAATGCATGTAAAGGGGTTGGTGGAAGAAGTCATGTCCCTAGTTATGAAGCCATGAGAAGGTACCCTCAAGATGAGAATGGTATCATTAACTACATGTAAAAGGTGGGTGAGAGAGTCATATCTCCGAGATATAACAACATGGTTTGAGTACTGCATACAATCCTTTTTGGGAATCATGAGAGTCAAACATGCATGGGAAAAAGGGGAAAGCAAATTTGAGTGAAAGACAAAACTAAGTTTTAGAGAAGGGGGGAGGAAGAAAAAAGAGAGTTCATGCAAATAAATAAGGTCAACCATAGAAGGTGAGAGGGAACAATGATGAAAACCAATGTTTAGCACCTTGAGAAGGATAGGAAATTGGAATAAACTACTAGAGTTGTAGGACTACAACTGAGCACACATTGAAGAGCACTATAGGGGGAGACTTCTAAGGGATGGTGGAGCGAAAAATGGAGTTATGTCCTTGTGTTGTGTGGGGTAGGCATTGGGGGTGACTAAGAGCTATTGTTGTTTCTAATAACTCAGTAGTGAGATTCCTTGCAAATAATTATCTTCTCTAAGTCAGAGAGGTTGCCCATAAATCACTAAAATTGTCTATAAAAAATCACCCTTTCACATTGATTGACTAGGGGGATGTCTATTGTAGAGATGTTAATCTGCAATAGAGCATATGGTTGGGTGGAAAAATGGCCCACCCTCAATCAATTGTTTGGACAATAATTTATAAACATATAAGTTGTTCATTTATGCTGTGCAAGTGCATATGCATGTTATGTTCATGAAATCTGTATGGTTAATGAAGAGAAATGGATTAAAAATTGGATGGTTGTATGTTTTGAGTTTCCTAAGTACAACAATGATTTTGAATTTATGCAAAACAATCCTGAAATTTAGAATAGAATTTTTGAGAATCTTGTGGTTTAAATTTTGGGCTTGAGCACTATGTATAATATCTGTTTATTTTCTTTTTTGGGTCAAGAAACCATCTATAGTATAGTGTTACATCAATTCTATCTCTCCTTAATCTTTTTATCTTTTTATAGCGGGTTTGGGTCTCCGCCTCACTCCATCAACTGGAGGGTTCAGAGACCCAGGGTTATGAAAGTCTCTCCTTTGAGAGAAGAAGACTCGATCTTGAAACTGTTGCTGTTAAGGAAAGTCGGTGATGAAGATCCTTCCTACACATGCAAAAGATATGAAGCCGATGCTGTCCGAATACAACCTTCCTGCACACTCAAAATATATGAAGCCTGTAAATTGTTGAGTTAAAAGAATTCGGTTGGAATTTTGTGCAGGCAAAGTATGCCATCTACAGTCGAAGTATGTCATCGAGGGTTTCACGCGCTGAGGAAAATGCGTAGAGAGAGAGCCAAAGTTGGTCGATTGTCTGTCGAATTCTGCAAGGCAGGTGTTAAGGAGTGAGCCGTCGGAGGTTGTCAGCAAGAAGCCAGCCACCCGACGCTGAAACTTGGTAAAGATCGGGCAGAGAAGAGTGACGAGGGTTTTGTGAAGGGACGACCGATTGTCGGGGAGGTAGAGTCTACGTCAGCTTCATGTTGGATGAAGCACGTATTGGAGGTAGCCGTAGAGCTGAACAAGGGCATTTTTTTTTATAAACAAATGAACACAGAAGTTTGTCCTCTCGTTTTTAGTTTTTTTAATTTAAAATATATTTTCAAAAGAATTATTTATTTGTGGAGAAAAGAAAAACAAGAGAAAGGATTGAGTCCCATTTTGCAAGGAAAAACTACCTGTAAAGAAATTGGAGAAGTAAAGGCATTATTTTCATTAAAAGTGGAGTTATTTGAAAAGAAATGAATTTTATTTTATTTTCAAGAATGAGTTAGAATTTATTGGGGCATTTATTAAATACCAGAAGTTATAAAAAGTTATAGTAAGATTTATTTTGCCATTCATAAAGAGATTATAATTTTAATATCAAATCACATTTTTATAAAATCATGAGATGAGTCATGTTATTTTTTGGCACAATGTCTGAGCTTAGCTAACTCAATATGGATGTAATTATTTTGTTAGAATTAGCTACTCTAACAAATGACATTATAATATGGAGCTCCAAGACCAAGGTAAATTCAAGAGGAACACATGACATGATATAAATTCAAGAGAAACACGCATGGTGATGAGATTTATTTTGGCATTTATTAAGAAATTTGCAAAGAGTGAAGCAAGTTCAATGAGCCAACAAAACAGATTCTAGTCAGGGTAGCAGAGAGCCAATATAAGTGAATCGGTCTACAAGATAGAAAATAGAGGCTTCCAGGGAAAAATCACCCCGAGAAAGAAAGGAAACCGAAGAAAAAAAATGGGCAGAGACATAAAGAAAAAGTGGAGAAGAGTAAGTGCAACAAAATACAACTAATTTTTTGTTAAATTTTTTGTTTTTTCATTCACTAGCAAATATAAGAATAAATGAATTGTTGTAATTTTAGGGGTGCATGTTCGGTTGTACCCGACACTGTAGTAGACACTCCAGTTAGTTTATTGGTCTAATTTTTTTGGTCCCATTTGTAAGAAGTTGTGAGCTTTGCTATATGGAAGCTTTGTTCCCCATCTAAGCCTTGATTGAATCAAACCTACATAGGTCAGTATGTGATCATGTAGCATGTATCATTGGTTTCGAGCAGCATGAAGCGCTAGCCATGATACATCACAACTATAATTAATCTCAGAGTTGGTTAGGACCAAGTTTTGTTTAAGGGGGAGTATGAAGTCTATTGCATTGGATGTTGGTGATAATGATAGTTTTTATCAGATGTAATTAAGGGGGAGTGTTAAGGAAAATACATAATTACATCCTTAACTAGTTAATTAATTAGTTTACCGTTACAGGAGTTCGTAACTTCGTAACGTCTTGTAACCATATTGTGTAACTGTACATGTTCATATTAATAGAATAGACATCAATAGTGTGGTTGTTGCATCAATTTTGTCTTTGCTTAATCTTTTCAGACTTTGGTAAAGTCGATTCCTCCAAACAGAAACGACTCTAGAAAATGGTCGCTATGACCAGAACAACAGGAGCTCTAACATGTGGTTGATTCCCATCTTTTTCATGTTGAAATATTCACAGTGACCCTTGGCCTGCAACTCAATATGCTCGACAACAAGGGAAACTCTCCCTAATGGACAAAAATTCATATTGCGACGGACAAATAACAACAATGCTTGTCAACAGTCACATGCATCATGAAACGATGGAAAAAAAATCATATTGAGACGGACAAACAACAACAATGCTTTTCAACAGTCACATGCATCATGGACACATGGTAGTAAAAAGCACTCTCAATGACTAATACTTTATTAGTGTCCTTTCCCAATGCAACCTATACTAAGCTTAAATAGGCATTTTTATCTTCCCAGTTGTGATAGCTATTCTTTTGCTAATGTTGGGCCTCTTCCTTGGTTATATTATATATAATAGATATTCTCTTGTATTTGATATACAACATATTTAATTGATCAATTCCGTTTTCTCTTGTAAAAGGTTTTTTTTGGTTTTGCCGTAGTTTTTTGTTCCTCGGATGTTCTTTTAAACATCTTCAAGATATGAGAGCTTTCTTTACAACCCCTTCTCATTTTTTTCTGAGAGTTATTGTGAGGAAGACAAGATCTGTTATTGCAGATTGTATGGGAATGTTTGCAGAGATCTAATAGATAGCATCTCCTCATCTTCACAAATCAATCCATATAGTTGGGTTAGTCTTCTTTTTGTGATGGTCAGCTGCTTCTATTGGTTTGTGTGCCTATTTGTTGGTTTGAGAGCCCTAACTGCTTCATCCAGTATGCAACTATTAGGTTTGATATGTTTGATTTCCTATAATAATTTACTTTAACCCATAAATTTCCAAATGGATATAAATCTAGAAATTATGCAATTAATTTACAGCTGAGTTATAAATTAGAAAATTAACGGCAGAACCATACTCGAAAAACCAAGCACATAATAAACAAGGACACCAAAATTACCCTGGAAACCCCAATATGGGGAAAACCAATGGAGGGTATTTATTGGCTTCAGAGGAAAGAGAAATTACAGCAGAAAAACTCAAAATTTCTTACAGTAGAAATCAACTGACATTAAGCACTACGGCCCAACCAGGATGAGGTTGTACGGCCCAACAAAGTATAGCTTGTACGGACCTGTACAGTACGGCCTGTACAACCCTCCATCTCGGCCCTCTCTTGCTCAGAAATTCAGCCTATACAGCCTCTGATTTTTGGCCCTCTTCTGCTGATGTAGTATGGCCAGATTTTGTCCTCTTCCTTGCTACTATACGGTCTCTGGTACAACCTCCTTTCTGGTTGATTGATGCTTGTTGTACAACCCTACTCTCCCTTGCAGATTCGGCCCAGCCAAAACGCCCTCCTTCAACTCCTCTCTTATCCTCTTCCTCAAACAAGTGTCCTCTTCAGATCACTTGCTCAATCTCACAAATGAGGAAGGTGTGTGTCCCTCACCCTCACCCCCTCTCTTTATCTTCCTAGCAGCCACCTTTCTGTCTTGAATTATGTGTCATTTTAGCCTCCAAGGCTCCAAGGAGGCGACCACAATCCATTGAAAAAGTCCATAAGGTGTGCCCCATTAGCCAGGGGCCCACATAACTCTCAAACATAAATTAACTTAGGTTGAAAGATAAATAAAGGTTGATCTGGGTTTATTAATGTGTCCATCAACATGCCTAGGACACTTAGGCCCATGCTGAGACACCTTCCGAGCTACAAAACTAACACTCCCTCTTAGCGAGGGAGGTGTCTCCACTTGGATCAATCTCCAATCCCATCAAATTTTTTGTTGTTGTTGTAGTTGCTCCCTCTGAACTGCAAGACCCTCTTGCTACCTCTGCTGCACTCTGATCCGATATCCTACTCTGCTCATCCATCAATGTCATGTCATATCAGCTGACAGCCTTGGATGAAGCCACTCGTCCACTAGACTCAACCATTGACACTGATCTCTGATCCAAGATCCCCTTGGACCCCACTATAGGTTGTCCCAGCACCTTGTACATCATACCCTCCCTGATGCCAAGCCTCACTTCTGCATCCAAGGTCGCTCTCTTTGAATGTATGATAACTTGTCTATCTTCGAACATCACTGCGTACCCCATATCCTCTAGAGATACTACATAAAGAAAATCACCTTCATCTATGGAACAAATAACATCTCGGCCACCTCTTGAGAACCACCTGACTCTAGTTGGAATCTGATGCATCCAACCCCCTTCACTGCATGCATGGTTTTAGCCCCACATTGCACATGCAAGTTTGAGCCCGTCTCTTAAACACTAAGGAACATTGACCTCATTCTCGTCATATGGTGAGATGATCCACTATCCACGATCCATGCCCCAATGTCCTTCACCTTTGCAAAATTGTTGCTAGAAAGAAAGGCTACTAGAGAAAATTCCTCCTCAAATTTCTCTGCAAACTCATCTATCTCAGTAGATGTTGTTGTTGCTACCTATGTTTTCTTCTTCTTCTTCTTCTTCTTCTTCTTCTTGGACACAAGTTGGCATAATGGCCAGCTTTGTGACATGAAAAGAATTTCACTTTTCTCATGTCCCTGGAACCTCCTCCACTGCTCTTCTTCGCATGAATAACCACATTCTCCTCCTCTTCACTGTTTGGTTGGCTAGCTTGAGTGGCATCAACTTGCAAATCCTTCTGGGTGAAGTCATCCCATAACCTCTCCCAATCAGGGAGTTTCTCTCGAGCCACCACTCCTCGAACAAACATTTCCCACTGCTTGGTGAAGCCATTCAAGGCTATCCTCACCAACTCAGTCTTGTCCACGGTCTCTCCAACAGCTAGTTCATCTCTGATCTAAGTGAACTTTATGAGGTATGTCACCACTGCCTCTCCTTTGGCCATCTTCGTGCTTCTTAGCTTCTCTCTGAGCAGCATCTTCCTGCTCTTGTTATTAGACTGGTACAATTTCACTAGGGCCTCCCACATATCCTTAGTTGTCTTCTTGCCAAACAGATGAAGAATAATGTGGTCCTTAACTCCATCGACAATTATCATCTTTGTCTTCGCGTCCTTCTTGAGGTGGGTTGCTTGTGTTGGATCAACTAGAAGTACTGCTTTCCCTTCAGCGAACTCCCACAATCCATTCTCCTCCAACAGTCAACCCATTTGTTCCCTCCATGCACTGAAGTTTGAGGCGCCCTCCAGCGTATCCTCGAATCTCAAGTCTGCATTGGCCATTATGTTAGTTGCTCTGACTCACACACCCTCTCTGGTAACTTGACCCCCTTACACCTGGTTTGCACAGCAAATGGACTTGGTTCCTTCTGTATTCATTGGCTGAGCTCTGATACCATGTTGATTTTCTATAACTCAGCAACAAAATATTATGCCAATAATCTTATCTAACCAGAATTTACTCAATGCTAATAGAAACTCAGAAAATTATGCATACATATTACAGCCAAGTTATAAACCAAAATAGCACAAGCATAAACTGACAGAAAACCACGCACATAATAAACAAGGACACCAAAAATACCCTGGAAACCCTAGTGTGAGGAAAACCAGCAAAGGGGGGCTTATATTGGGCCTTCAAGAGAGAAATTACAGCAACAGAAATATCAGAAATTTCTTACGAAATTTTCCCAGCAATTTTCCTACGAAATTTTCCCAGCAATTTTCCTCTCTCCTTCTCAGCAAAACAACCCAACAAATTTATTTTATGGCCCAGCTACTTCAGGACCTATATGGCCCAACAAGTACGGCTAGCGTATGGCCTGCATAAATTCATCCTGTACGACCGCTCAGCTTGTTGGCTAGTACGGTCTGTGTACAACTTATAGCTAGCTGAGTAGATTTGGCCATGATTCGGCCTCCTCTTTACCGAAGGTGCCCTGGAATCGGCATCTTGATGGTTGTTGTATATGGCTTGAGTTTGGCCTCCCTTTGTTGCACAGTAAGACCCAAGTATGGCCTCTATTGGCTATCCAAACCTGGCCCGGAACTCACCCTCTTTGCCTCAACTACTCCGTCTTCTTCTCTTTCCCAAGCACTCTCTTTAGCTCACTTCCTCAAACTCACAAATGAGGAATGTGTGTCATCTCACCCTCAGCCCCTCTTTATCTTCCTAGTAGCCACCTTTCTTCCTTGAGATGTGTGCCCAAATCTGCCCTCGATGGCTCATATTGAGGCGCCCCCTATTGGTTGGACCCCACACTCCACTAAGGCATGCGCCCCACTAGGCAGGGATCCCACAAAGCACTCAAACAGAAATTTTTGGTGCATTCCTAAGTTAGACTTGGGCTAAGTTAACTAGGTTGATCTGGGTTGTTTAGTGTGTCCATCAGCATGCCTAGGACACTTAGGCCTATGCTAAGACACCTACCGAGCTACAAAATTAACAATAGGGCTGTTACAATTCTCTGCTGATAACACCTTCTTACAGCCCTCATTTTTCGTCTAATTCATTGTCTTAAGCATTGGAATACTCTCTCTAAGTGCGTGCTAATTTATCCAATATCATATGCAGATTAGATGATGTAATTTGCAGCTGTTATAACTAATGTCATTGATGATATATATTTTCTTACTGCTGCAATTTTGGGACAGCAAGGTTTCTTGCTGATTTCCCACTTGTTTTGAGGCTTTTATCATCATATTTGGTCTTGTTTTGGTTTGTCTAACACTGTTTTGCAGGTATGCAACCTTGGAAACCATTTACCATCTCCAAAGACTCTCTCCTCAAGCCTCAAGATCATCTTAGACCGTGACCTATAGGGGTGTTCTTCTAGCTCCTTGCAATCCCCCTAGGGTCACCCAAGAAGCGTCCCTTGTGTTGGACTTGTCCTTTACTAAAGGGAGGGGAATATCTATTGAGGTGACAGTGATAGGTATTGTAGAAAACTGAGGTACTATGAGGCTGCCAACTAAGGTTTGTCATTCACCTCAAGTTTGGCTCTAAGTTTAATCTTCAAACTGTCATTTGCTGTTGTTTTAGGACAGTAAACAGTTTAGTAACTTTCTACCCATAATTTTTATTGGTTAAGTGTTCTTTGAGGTGCGCTTGCAAGTGTTTTCATACCAATGGTTAGCACATGCAATAATACTCAAAAACATATAACACTCCTCACGATCTTTACAACTCTAAATGTTGATCTACACATCTAAGCATGCATGAAAATGGACACATGCGTTTTTGGTCAACATGACCCTGGAAAAACCCCCATGGGGAAAACCAGTTTGGAGCTAGATGTATATAGAAGATCTCAAA
>CBVK0100916006.1:0-17204 GCA_900067695.1 Picea abies | reverse complement strand
AATCGGGAGAAAACCACCGCTGTCGTTGTCTTTGTCTTCAATGATTATTATTACGAAAACATTCTACAACAGTGTACTAGTGCAGACTCATACTAGTACACAGGATTCTACCTGCAGAAGGCTGCAACATTCTCTCGTTTACCAGCCTTTCCTGGAAGGGAGCTTCAACCCCCTGAGAATCGCACCAGTTTCTACTGGTAAGATGCTTCTACTGAAGGCTTTAACTCTCAGACTCGTTGTTGATCACGTTTCATAAATTTTCACACTGGATCACACAGATTCAACCCTGGATTCACTAGAGTTCTATGCACTAGCCATCATCTTCTTTTAGAAGAGATAGTTCCGGCATCTTATTAAGACTGCTATTCTAAAATCACATCAATACACAATTTTCTAGTGACTATGATAACTACTGCAATTATCTCTTAAGGAAACACAGATCTACTGACTGCAAGACAGCTGCAAAAGCCTCCTAAACACACATTAACAATACCATAAACCTGGAGATGATACCTCCACTCTCCTAGTTGCTAAACCCATGGCAGAGAACTCTCTGTCAGTGTAGATCTGCCACCCAACTGCCACAATGAGGTTCGTCCCTCCTCAAACCTTCCGTGCGGCCTGCACAAATGAGCTCATCAAACTGTAGATGTCCCTACTGTCAGAAAATGGCCTCCACGTCCTGCAAAAGACCCCTGCTACCTGTCAAAATCCTTACCACCTTACTGTCATACTTTTCTTCTTCGGATTCCCTGTAGAAAGGGCATCGACCCCTTCTTAAGCCCATGGGTCAAGGAACCGTTCAACACTCATCGGGTCCCATATTTATTGCTTGGCGAAAATCGGGCCCGTTTTTAAAATTTGAATTAAACCTATGCACGCCTTTTTAAATCGGTCTTCGGCATTCCATATGCTATCCCTCCTGAGCTTAGCTCCCAGTCAACGTGACTGTCACACCGTGACCACAACCTTACCCCATCGGGGCTACAGGGTTTGTGATGCCTCAATGCATACACCCGCGTGATTCTCGATCATCCAAATCTTGACACTCCTTTATGCTGAGAGTTGTTCTCCACTACATCATTGTCCTCCTTCTATGTTGTGCTGACAGTTGTTCCCCACTGATCAGGGTTTCACTGATCGCGATTTCACAATGCACAAATCCCTTGTCACCGGGATCTTCGATACACACGATCACGTGACACATGTCCTTCTTCAGATGGACGACTCAGATTAACTCTCGGGATTTCAAGACTTTCGATGTCTCAACATTCTTGTCCTCAGGAACTCTGATTTCCCGATGGCCAATATCCTGACTCTTTCCGATCCCCGACTTCCTCCGTACTCCTGACACGCGTCCCACCGAATGGACGGTTCATATTCTGCGTCGGAGTTTCCTTTAGGGATTTCCCCAATCCTTCATTCATAGGAATACTGATTTGCCAATTCTCGATACGCTGGTCCTCCGACGGGCCTTTGACCTGCCACATATCCTCCAGGGTGGCCCACACGCTATCGGGAAATCGCACATCGCAATTTCGCGATGTCTGATGCACTTGTTCATGGGACTCGTGAAACTCCGATTCCCGATTCTCCGATGAAGCACCTACTACCTGTCCTCCAGGGTGGCCCACACGCTATCTGCCTTATCTTCCTCGCAGCTTCTGCAGATCTGACGGCTATCGACGACCTTCTTCAGCGATCATACACACCCATCCAAAACTCAACCATACACTGATTTTCTTACATGAAAACTCTTTTGCCTCAGCCTTTGCCATCAATGAAAATATTTCCAACATATGAAGTTCAAGATATATGGGATTTGTTGGCGCAAGTTTGATCAGACCAAGGTCCTTCTCAAGTTACCAACAAAAGGTACCAAATAGTCTAGATCATTGGCATTTTCATCTCCTTCGAAGAGAAGAAGTCTCACCCGAAGTGTTGCTGAGACAAATAGATAGGGAAGGGTAAGGAAAAGACTTAGGAGGATTCACAGAACCTTTGGGACTCATCCTGACCTTCCACAGGAGACATGAAAAGATATGAATCTTAAGTATGCAAGAATTGAACCTACTTACGTTATGAACAATCCTTTAAACACAAAAACATCAAGAAGAACTTATAAACCATAAAGAAGTATTGTAATGCATAAGTAAAACACACAGAGACACATCATTTTGAAAATTCTGGTCCTTCTTCATATTAGCTTCAGAATCTTTCTTTAGTTACAGACTAAGAAATACTCAGTAGTGTTTTGTACAGATGCTTGACTCTGGACTCAGGTCATAGAGTTCCAATTCTCAGACAAATAGGTCGATCACATCACAGACTCAGGACTTTTCTTGACTCGACTTACAACAACCTTTTCAAGAGGGAAAGATCGGACTGAGCTTGTTCACAATTTAGCTGGATCACTAGCTAACAAATCAAGCTACACATAAACCAACTGCTAAAAACATAACCGACTAACCCTTTTACAATTACGTTCAGCCCTATATATAGCTAGGTTGTGTCTTCCATATTGGCTTGTGCACTTCCTTGTTCTGTTGCAACCGTTTGTTGCTTAGTGGGTGTTGTGTTGTCTTTCGCAATTGCTTTCTGTTGCTCTTTCTTACTCTATTTTCAAACTTCTTCTGAAGCTTGCGCAACTCATGCTCAGTCAAAACTTGTGCAATTCCTTATCCCAAAAATGAAGGGCCCAACAGGATCCGACCAAAATCCTTGACTCGCCCTCGAGTCAAGTGCTTGGTTATTTCGCATATTCCATGAGCATCTGATGTTTTCCCTTGTCCTCCTTTTCTTATTATTTTATCTCTTTTGTTTGTGCTTTCTCTTCTTTTACCTCTTCAAATGAAGGGCCCAACTCTGGGACCAATTGTAAGACTCTCTCCTTTACTCCTTGAAAGTTTCCAACTTTATCTAGCTAGGAGTGACGCCTCTGCAAAAAACTGTTGGGTCTCTTCTTTACTATAACCCTTTGGCTTGGACATGACCAACAAGTTCCACTCGGAATATGTTGTTGCATCAACTTGATGCATCTACATGTACATTTTTTGAATGACAAGTCGAAAGTCGCGCAGCTCCTTCTTGGCTATGGATTGTGCCTCAAAGAGAGTGTTTAGTTCATTGTTCTCATGTTGGATTTGGTCGAAATTATGTTATTGATCCATCATATCCATTGTGGCCGCAACTTCTTCGTTCAGTACCTGGATCTTTGTATGCACCTCCTCCAAGACTTGGTTTCATCTAGCGATGATGCCCATCCAATCGCTGACTTCTCAGAAGATCTTTGTGAATTTCGTTGTGTACTTGTGTAGTGATACTCGGGCATTGTTTCTTTGTAGCACGGTCTTCTGCATCTTCTCTTGTAGCTTCTGAGGTTGTTTCTCTACTTCTTATTGAGTCATTTGTAGTTGTACTTCGAGATGCTCAGTGCAAGTGGTGAGTTGTGTCGATTCTCCTTGTAGTAACTCAACTTGGTGCTCCAGCTCGCCTGCATCACTAGCTTCAAGTAGTTTGGGTGAAACCTTCTGAATATTCGTCGAGGCTTCCGCAAGTCTCTCCTGCACTCTTTCCAATTTGCACTGAACCTGGATTTTTTCGTGCGCTTCGTGTGTACTGCATGTTTGCGTGACTAACTCTTTATTCCTTGCAATTTCGGCAGACCTCTCAGCTTCCTGGAGCCTTTGCTTTAATCGATTAGTCGATGCTCTGATCATTCCAAATAAGTGCATCGTTGACCATTGTACCAGGTCAGCGGATGAAGGGGATGTGTCTCTGGGTACTCGTGTTTGCAGTGGAAGTCCACTAGTCATTGAGTGCTCTGAGCGGGTCTCTACCTCCTCCTTTGTTGATGGTCCTCGCGCTATCCTCAACCTTAGAACTGAGGGAAAGAGAGTCATAACCTATTTTCTAACTATGCATAGTTGCATTAGTTCTGTGCATTGCTGAGGGTTTTGGAGAACCTGCTCCATATGTTCACGCTCAGATGTCATGCTCTACCTGATTGTTGATTTTGGTTCCTTCTGAGCTTCTGGTATCTCTTGATCTTTCGTTGCATCTGCTTTACGCGTTGTGCTTTCTTGGGCACCCTCACCCTTGGTCGGCGAGGTGATTTGTTGGTTGCTTTGGGCTTATGGCTCCTCCACAGTTTGGGTGTCTTTTTCTTGCACTGAAGGCTCGGTCTGTTGTTCCTGGATATCTGGGTTCAGATCAATCAACTTCATGCTCTACTCTAGTACTTTGGGGTTTGGACTAGAAGCTTCTGATGCCAGCTTAGATAATTCTTGGGTTATTCCTGGGAGTTCTCACTCCACTTGCTCTAGTTGATCAAGTTGCATCAGCTCTGGATTTGTGGTCTGAGGAGGACTAGTGATTGGGGTTGTGGTGGTGACAGAGGGTGTTCAGTGACGAAGGTAGATGGAAATCTCTCGGGCTTGGGGTCATCCTAAATGTGGTTGATGTGGGTTTCTTTAACCGTTGATGTGGGTTCAAAGGTTTATTCGGAAAAACCCCAGTTTTGGGCCTCTTCACCAATGGTTTAGTAACGAACACAACGCTCAGGATCTGGTTAACATCCTCACCTAACAACAAGGCATTGGCTAGAATCTAACGGAGGGCCTATCTTTTCTTCTGCTCCAATTGTTTTATCTCTTCTTCCTCCTTAGAGTTTGATTGTGTTGTAGTTTCTGGCTTCTGTGACTCTAGACCTAAGTTTGGTCTAGCTCATGTTTCTTTGTCTGTCTTCTTCAGTAGCTCCGCAGGCAGAATATAATGCATTCCAGACTTGCACGGGTTGCGTTTGAATTCTAGCCATGACATGACTTCCTTATCGAAGGCCTCCTCGTCCAGGTAGAAAAGTAGCATACTTGTGTGGAAATCTTCCCTGCTAACATGTCTCAGCCAGACAAATGTATGGTGTCGGTTCATGCTGAAGGCAATGTTTTGTGTATTACAGTTGAGGAGCTCCTACAGAATACTCATCCTCTATGTTGCGTCTATCAGGCCATTGTACCACTTAGAAAATGTTGTGGTGTTGAAGGCTGCATTTTTCGAATCCGGCCTTGACTGCCATGGCTCGAACATCTTCGTCATGCGTCCCTTATCTAGTAGCATCGATGGTCTTCCTATGGGTGGATTCCATTTGAGCATGGTGAATTCCACCAACATATGTCCATAAGCGAAGGTTCCTCCCTTCTCCTACTCTTCCTCGCATGCCACTAGTAGTTCCTCCAGCAGGTAACTACACCAGTTGAACACAGCGCCATTGGCGCAAAACTCTGCTACTAATAATGCATCTAGAGTGCATTTTCCCTTGTAGTATGATCTCATAACCTTTTTAGCTATGATGTAACAGCCAGTCCAGACTATCTCAGGTAATATGGGTTCGATTACTATTGTGCCCCCCCCCCCCCCCATAGGCTAAGCTCTCCTTTCTTTTTGTCGTGCTTACCAGGACCCTGGAATCCTTTCAACACATCCTCTCCTTCAAAGGAAAATCCTATAAGTTGATGGATGTCTTCAGGATGGATTGGATATCTTTTATCCAACCAGAGACTTCTGTCGTGCATCCTACTTATCATTAATTTTTTGCACCGCACAACCTCGTGAGTGGTACCGAATACTGTTAGGTATCGAAGGTTCATGATGGTTGAATTGAATAAATTGACAAAGTATTATTTTGGCACAAATTGCATACCTCTGAATCCGTCTGGAGCTATCTCCCAAAATACATTTGCGTGCATATAAGGGAAAAAAACTGAATATGTTAGGTCAAGATCGAGGATCTTAACATGCTCCACCTTGCCTTTGATATCACCCACGACCTCGACTCATGGGTCATAGGGCTCATCTGGTACCACTTATTTAGACATAGCACTTCGTCTTGTTGTGGATCTCAACATTCACACTTCTTTGGCAAGCTATGGACTAGGATCACGACTACGGGTTTCACAATTGTACAGGATGGCTCTCTTTACTGAATTCAGAAATAGCTCTGTTCTTTGGAAATGATGCATCCTCAGACGATTTCTCAGGGCCTTATACTTGGATTAACGGGAAAATTTAGAAATAACTACTATTCATTATGACCGTATGGATGCAACTGGATCTGATTTGTCGGACGGGACAGTTTAATGGGGTAAATCCTATTCAGAGATTCTGGCATTTACTTACTTGCGTGAGTGGAATAGGGACATGGCCAATTTCATACCTTTCTGTTTGACGGGCAAGTATCCCGGCGTGAACTCCAATGGCATATTTTCCTTTCGTGGATTTATGGCTTAACTAAATTCAGGTGGGGTACCATAATACTCATAAAGGTTATGACTAGACTTGGTTTGAGTGGCACATGGACTCAGATCATATTCAGATTCATCCTCCCTCCGACCACAAAGGAGGTTCATGTCATATTAATGATTGTCATTAATGGATTCTTGTATGCTTTGTATCCTGCATTGTTGAGTCATTAGTTATGATCAAACAACACTTAAACAGAAAATGAACTATGTGTCACGGTGCAGGACTACGCACATCGAATTTATTAGTTGAATTTACAAAATTTCAAAAAAACTCAAATCTAACTAATGTACAAGCTCCTTCGGACCAGAGCAATAGTCCCCTTTTCTCAGTTTTGAGATAGATAGGGCTTCAGGCGAGTGTCATTCACCCATCCTGCTCGCAGCACACCATCCAGTTACACAATTATGACTGCTCCTGAGGGTCGGATCTCCACAATGATAAATGGTCCCAACCAATGCATGTGCAGCTTGCCAGGATGCTTTTGGTATCGACTATTGTAGAGTAGAACCTTGTCTCCTTACGTAAATACCTTGGTCTTAATGTGCCTATCGTGCCAAGATTTTTGTCTTTCTTTTTCCACTGTCTAATGGAAGTCTTCTAGAAATTTGGTCTCCTCAAGTTCTTGTAACTCCATAAGTCTCTACGCAATGGATTTCTCTTCTGACATAAGTGTGATTTATGCAATATACAAACTTGGAGTGATGAATGTTGTAGGCACCACTTCCTCTCACCCATAAACTAGCTGGAAAGGTGTGTACATGTGGATTTTCTTTGTGGTTCTTGTGGATTTTCTTTGTGGTTGTCTTGTAAGCCCATATTACTATTGGGACTCTGTCATCCCAATCCTCTCGGTTTACTCAACATGCCTTTTCCATCCCTCTTTCCAGAATCTTGTTGAAGGCTTCAACTATTCCATTGGCATGTGGGTGGTAAGGACTGCTTTTTTGGTGTTGGATTAGGAATTTGGTTGTAAGTTTTGCTATAGTGTTACTAATGAAATGAGCTCCCTGATCATTGGTTAGGCTCCTAGGACATCCAAAATGGGTGATGATATTCTCGAAGATGAACCTAGCAGCAGTATCGGTCAAACAATCCTGAACATCTTCTGGGTCATCCCAATGGGTAAGGTAGTCAGTTGCAGTGATGATGTACCTAGCCTTTGAATGCTTGGTCGTGGGGATAATTGGTCCAATGAAGTCAACTACCCATTTCTCGAATGGTTGTAGAGCTCTAAATGGTTGCAGTGGTAGCTCGTCTCATTGGTACGGCTTACCCACTCGTTGACAAACATGACATGATCTAGCATATACTTTTGTGTCTTTGAAGAGTATTGCCCACCAAAGTCCTGCCTGGAGAACTTTCTGTGCAGTGGCCTTTCCTCTTACATGGCCTCCTACAACTCCACTGTGGCATTCCCAGAGTATATCATTTCTTTCATGATCCAGGACACATCGTCTGAGGATACTGTCTAGTCCTAGTTTATACAATTGTCCGGTGATTAGCTGGTAATCTACTTCTCTAACAACCATGTGGCATTTCTTGGTTGCGAAATATATCTCTGGGTAGGCCCATATACTTAAGAAGACTGCTATGTCCTCTAGATATTTTGGTATGGATTCAACCTGGAACAAGTCTACATTTGGGATTTGTTTGTCTACTGCTCCGCCACTTTCCCCTGACTCTAATCTAGACAGGTGATCAAGTCCTACGTTGCATCTTCTTGGCTTAATGATAAATTCAAAGGAAAATTCATGAAATAACAACCATCTACAAATGGCTTAATGATAAATTCAAAGGAAAATTCATGAAATAACAACCATCTACAAATTCTCTCTTCCAACACAGGTTTGTTAACTATATATTTCAATGCAAAGTGATCAATAAAGAACTTGAAATGAGAACCTAGCAAATAATGTCTAAATTTTTGCAAATCATAAATCATGTCTAAGCCCTCCCTTTCTGTCGTTGTGTAGTTGTGTTCTTCTTGCGACAACTTCTGTCTCATGAAATATATAGGATGATCCATAGCTCCATCTCATGGATGTGTTAAGATAACTCCCAAGGCAATTCCTGAAGCATCTACATGGACGTTAAATTCATTCTCCCAGTTTGGGAATATCAGAATCGGTGTTGTGTTAAGCTTCTCCTTAAGTGTCTCAAATGCTTTATCACATTCTGAAGTCCATTGGAACATTTCATCCTTTTTCAGTAGGTTTTCTAGAGGTGCAGTAATATTGGCATATCTTCGGATGAACCTGCAATAATAACCTGTGTGTCCCAGGGTGGAGCGCAACTATTTCACACTCGTAGGTGGTGGCATATTCACAATGACCGCAACTTTGGTTGGGTCTACCAATACTCCTTCTTGGAAGACTATGTGGCCCAACAAATTCCCATGCGGTACATAGAAGATGCACTTTCTGATATTCAATGAGATCTGCAATTATCTGCATCTGTCAAAAATTAGTCGTAGCAGTGCTATATGTCCCTTTAGCATGCTATATATTGTCCAATCATCCATATAGACTTCTATAAATTTTTGAATGAATTCTCTAAAATTTGCTATCACAATCCTAGAGAAAATTGTAGGGGCATTCTTTAAGACAAATGGCATCACATTGTATGTGAAAGCTCCCCATTATGTTATGAAAGTGGTCTTATTTTTGTCCTCTTAGGTGATTCTAACTTGGTGATACCCTGAAAATCCATCTGTGAATGAATATACTTCCTTCCCCGCAACCTGTTCTAGCACCTCATCAGTAAAGGGTGTTGGGAAAGGGTCATGCACACAGGAAGAATTAAATATTTTGTAGTCTACATAGACTCTAATATCCTCTGTACCTTTCTTACTTTGAATGACTATTGGGCTGACCCATTCTGCTTCTTCTATTGCAAAGATGAGTCTTGTTTCCAACATCTTATCTATCTCCTTCTTAACCTTCTCTTTTACTCTAGGTTTAAGACGGTATGGTCTATGTATGACAGTCTTGGATCCTGGTTTCAACTCAATTTTCATTTAAAAAGTCTTTGGGAACAAATCCTGATATTCCCGCAGCAAACTCTATATTTATTGACTGGTTTTCTCATCCCTGTAGTCTCCCACCATAGCTATCTTGGGTTTCTCTGTGGTCCCTGTATTGATTTTGCGCAATTTTAATGGGTGATTGTAGGAGCTATCAGTCTAGTTGGGTATGGTGTTTTGGATTTCTCTACTCCCCTATGTCTCTTTGATGGCTAGGTTTCTCAATTCCTCTAAGTCATCTAGGCTTTCAGACTCTCTGCTAATCTGATAACATTCTATGGGTTTCTCAGTTGAGGCCAAGTGAAGGTTAGTCTGAAGTTCTTGTCTATGTTTGGCACATACCACTAAGTTTGGTTTCTGATTACCATTCATCTGTAAAAAGAAATTCTTTAATATTTTGCAGGACTACTTCAAGCTCAGGGTACTTACTTGTAAATGAGAAGTCCTTGCAAAAATGAGTTTCCAATGCTTGACAGTCGTTATTCTGTCTTTTGGTTTCCTCCTGCGTGAACCAATATTTCGATATTGGACCAAGAGAGTGGGGAAATACCTGAACCCAGAAGTGAGAGGGTATTTCTGCAGCTTTCCACTATCTCACACACTATTCGATATCCATTCTAGGATCTGATTCTTCGTTGAACAGTTGCGCAACTTGGAGATCCATCTGCAGCTATGATTCCAACTACTCTTTATTTTGGAACCTATACTTGATAGCTTGCTTCACTTCATCCCAGGTTCTGAGTAAGGCTTTATGATTATCCCACCATCTGGAAGGGGTGTGCTGAAAAGATATATCTAGTATCGAGATTATTTGATCTTCAACTTCTTTTTCCTCCATGTTGATCAGAAAACTGTTTACTTCTAAGGTGCCATCGTATACTGGGTGTTCTATAACTTTGTCCCCAACCCATCTGGTTACTCTGACAGTTGCGCATATTCTTGATAATCTTTCATACGAACCTTGTTTCCAACTGTCAAACGCCAGTTCTGAATCTTCATTTGATGATTGTATGCTTCTCCAACTTATTGATTCATCAGTAGTAGGATTTATGTAGTCATCTCTTGTTCCTGATGTTACGATATACAGTTGGTCCAAGTATTCTCCCTCCATATTATTGTATGTTGGCTCTATACACATGGGTCCTACGTATAGATCCAAACGTTGAACTACGTTGATTCCATCAGCCTCAAAGGTCATGGTAAATTTCTTTAAGTCCATAGGCCCAATCAATGCCAAGTAGTGCAGGTTAAGGGTCCTTATCTCCCATGATCTCAATGAACTCGAATTCAGTGACTGTGTTTACTCCTGCAACATCTATTACCACGTTTTCCAATCTTCCAATGGGAAAGATACAATATTGGTCTCCCATTCTTAACTGAATTGGGGAATATGTCATCCTAGGTTTTCCTAAGGCTTCCTAGGTCTTCTTGGGTAGAATGTTCACATCAGATCCTAGATCCAACATGACATCCTTAATCTCAAATTCATCTAACTGGGCTACTAGTCTAAATTATTTTCTAGTTCGTACTTTTCTTTGCTACACTCTCTGAGTACTCTTCTCAGGAAGATTATCCCTTATTCTTGCTTCTAGGGGTTCTTCTTTCCCTAAAACTAGGTATAGCACATTACATAGATTTTTTGTTAGTTGATCATTCCCCGAAATGTTAGAGAATAATTGAAACCAAACGTCAACTACATTTTGAGGTTGCTTAGGTTGTCTCAATATGACTACAGGGTTTCTGGGTGTAGGGGGTGAGGTGAGGACTTGCGCCATCTTAGGATAACCAATAGGTTGTGGGGGTTTCTCTTGCATATCAAGGCTAGGAATATTTTGAAATACTTCTGTAGCATCTTTAAAGAACAAGTTTTGTTTTCTAGGGTCGTACCTATCTTTTTTGGGTGTCACTTTCTGGATCTGCAGTAAAGTATCGGCATCAGCTCCTATCTTTGATCCTCCTCGAGTAACAATATTAAGGTTAGGTAGGTGTCCCTTAATGACTCTCTTGATTTCTGAACTAATGAGGTTAGTTCCTAGTTGTCGTACTCTATCTTCCCATTTTGCAATTAATTATGGGCATTCTTTAGTTGCATGCTTGTTTGTTCTGCAATGAGAGCACCATGGTCACCTTGGATGAGGACAGTCTCTAGCCAGGTGACCTTGCTCATCACAGTTATAACATCTTCTTGTCCCTCCTCCCCTGGTTCTTCCTCAGCTGAAGTCTCCTCCAGCTCCACCTCCTCGGCCTCTTCCTGGTCCTTGAGGGTTTTCATTGACCCTGAATGTTGTTCGGTCTAACCTGTCTGCAAGTGCATCCAACTCTCTCCATTGAATGGTAGTATGTGTGGTAGATGCGCAGAAGTCACAGTGCACTATGTTTGGTACCTTCGAATATTTTTTCATAATGGGGCACCATCTTGGCCTATGCCCATGGATTTGGAATATTTCATAATACTCAGTTGTTGGTGTTGTTTGGCCTCCTGGGAAAGCATGATACGGGGTGGGGTTATGAAATGGTAAGTTCATCGACACTTGTGAAACTCCTCCCATGGGTCCTGGTGGGGGTATCATCTAATTCTGAGGAGGTCCCGTTCCCCTTATTTGTGGACATTCATTCACCAAATTTCCTTCTGTATAACATCTAGTGCACCAAACCTATGGTCATCCTGGTCTGGGTATCGTCAGCTCCTGAATATTTTTTGTAAGCGTCGATAATTTCCCTTGTAGTTGCACCATTTTCGCATCTGCTGGGGGTCTGGTCACTCTCAGGTTCCCAGAGTATCCCGCCATGGCTTCAATATTCATCGATTGTTCCAAGGTGTCTATTAAGGTGGCTATCCGTTGTTGCGTTAGCAGAATCCGAGTCAGAGGCAGCAACCTCTGAATGTACCACTCCGTTTGATTTTCTTCGTGGATTGGATGTGCCAACCTTCCTATGGAATATTTGAATTTTTGGATGTATTCCCATGATGATTCGCCTTCCCATTGTTAGATCTCGTGTAACTCAGACAAAGCCTGTTGTTCTAACTAGGGTAGTTTGAACTCTGTTATGAACCTTGTTCGCACCTGGCCAAGAGTGAACTATTGACCCTGCATTCCTGGCACTCCTGACTTGATGATATTCATGTACCACTTGAGAGCGCAACCCCTCAAGGTAGTCTGGAACTCAACCAACTTATTCACATCTGGAGTCCCTATGGATCTCCATATTGCTTCACACAAAAACCAGTGTTGTTCAACGTCTTCATCTCCCTTACTCTAAAATTGTGGGTATCATGCAATCAAACCTCCCACATGACCATCCATTACTAATCTTGTTGTTCTTATCAATACAAACCCTAATGGTCCTACTTGTGATCTACCAGGGGATCCCAATATCCTCCCTCTATTCCCACTTCCTGGTTGTGACTGACTAACTAATTGTATTGGGACAGAACTAGCATGAGAAGGTAGTATCGAACTTACCACTTGTATAGAAGGCACTTGGGGTATGGGTGATTCGGGGCTGGCGCCACTGGATTCGAGGTGGTTTTCTTTGATCTGGGGGTCTTCTTTACTTCTACTAGGACAATCTCTTTAGCCAGATTCCCAATCTCTCCTGTTATCGGGGCTGAATCTTCTCTCTCATTTTCAAGATTCATGTCAGCTTCTTCCTCTCCTATGTCTACACCTTCTCCTTCTTGTCCAATCTCTCGAGGACTTCTTTCTCTCCATGCTTCTCTCTCATTTAATATTTGACTGGCCAATCATTCTTGTCTTCTCATCTTCTACAACTCTTCCATCTGTTTTTCCTCTACCTCTCTTGATCCGCCTTCCTTCCTCAACTTCTCGGATTGTCTTGTTGCTTTCTTGATCTTTCTATGCCACCACTTCTCAACTATGGCGGCTCTCTTCAGGGCTCGGTCATCTCTCGAGTCTATTTCTTGTTGTTTCCCCCCCATTTATCAAATAACCCTTCCCCTCTCTCATTCCATGACTCTCACCTTGTCTCACCCTACCCCAAGCGAGGATGTTTACACTGCCATATCAGTTGGGGACATGGTTAGCATCCCCTCTTCCATCAATAAAACCTTAATCCATGGGGGGATTTCTCTCAAGAGTCTTCCCCTTGCGTCTTTCTTAAAATTTGCCTCTCCTCACGAAAAATATTTGGGGTTCTCAGCTGCAAATTCGATGATATATCCTTCTAGCATGGTACTGACCCATAAATCAATTGCCAACGTGACTGTACAATCCAGCCTCTGAAGTGTTGCTAGATTTTCGGTGTCCCAAGCACAGATCCTCTTGACTCATCCTTGGAACTCTGGAGCTTCTTGGAGTCTCTTTATCCAGCAGAAAAATTCTTCCAAGAATTTAACCCAGAAAACCTCATACTGGTCACTCGCACTTTCTGAGTAAAAGATTGCTTTGTGAGTGTCTTCCACTAATTTTCCCCTCAATCCTGTTTCTTTCCATATGAAGGTGTCACAGTTTCTTTCCCACCATTGATTAATACCAAATCTGTGGATCTGTGGAAGCATTCTCCTTACAGGTTCCCTTTTTACGCAGGACTCGGCATTGGAACCATTTTGTTGGTGCAAGTTTGATCAGACCAGGGTCCTTGTCTGGTTACCAACAAAAGGTACCAAGTAGTCTAGAGCGTTGACAATTTCATCTCCTCTGAAGATAAGAAGTCTCATCTGAAGCGCTTATGAGACAAATAGATAGGGAAGGGTAAGGAAAAGACTTAGGAGGATCCACAGAACCTTTGGGAATTATCCTGACCTTGCGCAGGAGACATGAACAAATATGAATCTTAAGTATGAAAGAATTGAACCTACTTACGTTATGAACAAGCCTTTAAACATGGGACCATCAAGAAGAAATTATAAACCATAAAGAAGTATTGTAATGCATCAGTAAAACACAAAAAGACACATCATTTTGAAAATTTTGGCCCTTCTTCATATTAGCTGCATATTCTTTCTTTAGTTATAGACTCAGAAATACTTAGTAGTGTTCTGTATAGATGCTTGACTCTGGACTTGGGTCACAGAGTTCCAATTCTCAGAAAAATAGGTTGATTACATCACAAACTCAAGACTTTTCTCGACTCAACTTACAACAACCTACTCAAGAGGGAAATATTGGACTGAGCTTGTTCACAATTCAGCTGAATCACTAGCTAACCAATCAAGCTACACATAACCCAACTACTAAAAACATAATCGGCTAACCCTTTTACAATTTATGGGATGGGGGGCGTATAGATGGTCATATGGACATATTTATGCTTTGGGTAGGTGGATTGTGTGGGTAATGTGGCATCAGATGTATGATCCAATTTCATGATGATGTTGATGTCTATGGAAGGCTTAGAAGATGTAGATGGGTGATCATCATTTCCTGTCATGGTGAGTGGACTAGTGGGAGGAGATGGAGGGACTTCACTAGAAAAAATGCACCATATATCCATACATATGTGTGGATCATGTATGATGGGGGGAGGAAGAATTTCATGGAAAATACTTACAGGTGAATTAGGTGGGTTCGATGTGAAGTCTTCTAACCATCGTGGTATACATATATCTAGTGGGGTCAAAGGTATGGGTTCTTGTTCCACAAATGGGACAATGGGGTTACCCTGAGCGGGTAAAGGAGTCTGAGGAAGTGAGTCTTGAAGGGATGTTCAAAAATTTTGAAGGTTAGTCATTCAACGACTCCGATATTCAATAATAAAGTGGCACATGTACATGAAATGGTCCATTTGGTGGCATGACACACAGGGGCGTCTCATCCTTTCATTGATTGACATGGAGATATAGTGGATATCAGTAATGTTAGCAGCAATGGGGGGTGCTTGAGAGGGCTCAGGAAATGATGTTTTTCACATTGTTGCTAATGTTTCTCGAAATTGAGGGAGAGTTGGACAATGATGGGTGTAATGGCCATATTCAAAGCATATGTCAAAAGAAAAATTGGTACATAGAAATTTATTGCGTGATGAAGAAGGTTCTACAGTATTGTTTGTGGTTGTCATGATTGGGGTAGGAAGTAATGGTGTTGTCATAGGAATTTGAATTAAATTGCATAATTTAGGTAGCGTAGGGCAAAAATTAGTAGGGTGTCCAACGGTGTTGAAAGATGCACATGGAGGTTGGGCTTGAGGCTGAGAGGTAGACCCCTCATTCTTCTTGGTTCCCCCTTTGTTGGTATCATTACCCCCAACTGCGTGATCGATTGGAAGAGTTGTTGTTTGAACCATCGATTACATGGGAAAAACCTATGGTTGAGGTGGAAGGGATGGGACCGGTACCATATATGGTGATTATAGATACCACATTAGGATAGCAATCACCGTGTTTGGCAAGGTGAGGGTAGCGACAGCCTGATAAGTTGACATGCCTGGTAGTGGGTAGAAGAATGGTATTTGGGTTAGGGCTTAGGGGACCATTTTCCAAATAGGTGTTGGCCCAATCATTGGCTGGTTTTATCGAATGGGTGGATATTCAAGAGGGGACTATGAAGGAGTCACCTCAAGGGTTATTTATGGAATAGGTTCCTCTATGGAGGATAGGAGTGTGGGTCCTTTAAGAGAAGGATCGTTGGGGATCTCGAGAGCAGCTGATGTAATTACGTAGAATTGAGTTGTGCTTGTGGTAGGGATTTGTGGTGGACTTCCCTGATAAGATCCCATAAGTGATGGGTCTTGAAATATTCCTGGTCTGATATTAATGATTGGTGGAAGGTCTTAGTTGGCTCATATGAGAGGGAGAATGTTGTATATGTTCCCCGACTGATTGGGTTCGTAGTGTGTTAATTGGTTGATGGTGACTATCTTCCATTGTGAGGGAAGAGCATGGTGTGAAATATGGAGGAGGGGACGACTTTCATGACATACATGTAGCTTCGTCCAAAGAATATGTTGTAGTCCAATTAGGCATCGATGACTTCGATATCAATGAGAATTGTTTTTCCGCCTAGTTTGACTGGAACATTTTTGTAGAGGCCTTCAAGTTGTGATGGGAAATCATCGTATGCTCGAAGATTAATGGTCGAAGGGATGAGCTTGGGTGATATGAGTTGTTTCCATATATTTTTGGACATAACACATATAGATTCCCCATGATACATTGATGTACAGTTATGTTTCATATTTTGACCAGGGTTTGGAAAATAATCGACAAGGCAAAGCGTGGTTCAACATTATCCAAATCAAAAGTGATCAAATGAGTGTTTGATGGGTTGACTTCCCCCAATTGTGAGACCAAGGCCTTTCTTTGTCAAGGGAATGTTTGGAAAACCTCTAAAATGGACATGGAAGTTGAGGATTGAGCCAAATCATCACTCAAGTTATAGTTATGTGTTGCCCGAGAGTGGGGTTTTTGTATATTCCGACGTAGAGGAGCACATGGTACTCAGGTGGTTGATTATTTTCTAGTACAGGGTATTGTCAAAGGTTATCCTACTGATAATTGGGGTGACTCCAATGTGGTCGGTTGTAGAGTTTCTAGGTTGGGTTTGTCCTGGGTTGGGGTATTGTCCCATTGGTTGTGGGTGAGGGGTAGCCTCTGGTTGAGTATCAATGATTCCTTGATGACGGATCGGGTTATAAAAAACCGTTTATGCCTTGGGTGGCAGATAATGTTTTGGTATATGTGGGGGAGGTTGTGGTGCATGGATTCTTTGAGTGTTCATGGTTTCTTTCATACTCTTGTAATCAACGATTTGAGGGTAGTGGTGGTTATAATTTTCATATTCGCCATACATTGCGCAAGGGAAATTGGTTCTAAGGTTATTGTTTCTCCTTTGGCATGGTTGGAAATTATTATTTCCCCCTTGGGGATTTTGGTTATCATTATTCTGGTTACCTCCTACTGGGGGGGGTTTTGTTGGGGGTTTCC
>CBVK0100915999.1:0-14180 GCA_900067695.1 Picea abies | reverse complement strand
TCTATGATACATCAGCAATCTGGACCATTTCCCATGTTAACCACAATGGGAAATCGTTGTCTGTCAGAAATCTCAATCCACTTTTCGAACAGGAAAGAATCTGTCCAAGCTGGACTATTTTTCGATCTTGAAAATGAATGTCCTCAATAATATTTTCAGTGCTCCCTCCCAACCTGGGAGTCATCTCTTCCTTTTTCAATAAGGAAGTCATCTCCACGAGCTCCAGCTTGAGTACGCAAACTCTTTCATGTTTGCTTATCTGCTCATCTGTGGAGATATGTATTGGAGAACCACTTTCTCCTTTCTAGACTTTATCACGGATAATGTAATGCTTAAATGTACTTTAGTCTGGAACACAGATTTTCTGTGAAGGCTTCGTGTAGCTCTGAACAATAGAGTATATCATTGTTGGAAAATTGGAACATATCCATGTGGCACTTCTTCTGTCATCATGAGATCTGATCTATTGAGTAATCATCTTGATACAATATCTCTGTTATAGAAAATCTTCACCACGCTCCTGTTGTGCAGTAGAGGTCCTCCACCAAGTTGTCTTTTTCCATCTACATACAAGGGTCTCTTTCTAGTATGCCTCAAAGTCTTGAGGTTGCTCTTCATATGCTCTTTGTTCAATTAGTCTTTGCATTTATCTGATGTAGAACTCCAACTCATGGGTGTTGCGGATGATATAATGACTCATGTAGAGATATGTCTGGTTTACTGGACCAAATAATCATCATAGTCTTCTCCCTCCATCTGGGAGAACCTCTAGTTCTAGATCTCGCAATGCTTTCATTCATAAGTCTTCCATACACTGTTCTTCATCACGACTTTTAGTTCCTCTGCTTGATTGTTTTTATTGAGTTCATATCAAGCTGGCAATCTTGTGATTCTTGATACAATGACTAGTTGTTCTGGCTTCTCTTTCTTTCTTTGAATCTTCATGTTCTTCCTTGTGTTTAGCTCTTGGGTCCATGGAGCAGATTCCATGCCCTGAATATTCCATTTCTTTCTTTCATCATAGGTTCACGGATGTGGATGGACAACCAAGGATACTTTAAAGGCTTCTCTTCGAAGAAGACTTCTTGAACACGTACTGTTTTTCATGTTTGCTACCATGGATATATACTTCATCATCTTCAATGGATCGTAGGATTAGCTCCCTCCTAATCCTTGCTTCATGTATGAATGCATGCTCTTCTTTATGGTTGTATATAGTCGGCTCCCTCCATCTAGGAAAGTCCACGTTTCCGTCTGCATCATTATTGTCTTCTGCAAAGCATCATAAGTCTTTCTACAATTTTCTCTTAATTGTTGACTTCTTTCTTCTAGTTTTCTTCAAGATTGATTCTGATTTCGGCTTATCTTGTAATAGCTTCCACAAGATTTGTTTGATATATTTCATCCTTTCTTGTATAAGGATAGCAATCCTTATCTTGTTGCTCTTCCATAGATATAGTTCTTCTTGGAACATATTATCTTCTAAGAGATAGATATACAAGATATGTACAGAGACTATGCAAACAAGATATGTACAAGAACTAAGAAGAGTATTGTTACCTTAAGAAGAAGAAGTCTCTTTCATCCTGCTTAGTCTTCTTTGTAGGTTCCTTTTCTTCGGCAACTGATGCTTCGTGTGTCCCCTTCTTTTTCTTTAGCTCGGGACAATGATTCTTGTAGTGACCATACTTTCGACAGTTAAGCATTGTATTTATGAAATGTCTCTCTTGATTTGGCTTCCTCCTTGAGCCAAACTTCCTTTTGTTCCTAAAATTCTTGAAGCTTGTTGTGAAGCCCAGATCATCGTACTTCTTTTGGGGTTTCTCTTTTGCACTGATCTTGGGTTCTTCTTGAGCACAGCAAGTCCAAAGTTCTTCAAATGTACGATACTCCTTCCTTGTGTTCCAAATGCATCCCACGTCTTGGGAAGACCATTGAGTACTATGTTTACCAATTCCTTCTCTGAGATGATCTCTTCAATAGCTTGTAGTTGATCTCTTAACTGAGAGATCCTCACAAAGTATGATGTTATGCTGTCGTCATCATTCATTTTCACGTCGCGGAGCTCATTCTTCAGACTTGTTACTTGTCCAATGTCTCTGACTGAGAAGAGGTTTGTTAGGGCATCGTACATCTTCTTCGATGAGTCAAGGTGGGAGATGTAGGGTATCAGGTGGTCTTTTATAGATTCCACTATGATACTCATGGCATTGATGTCACCGTCTTTGAACTTCTCTATAACTGCAACGTTCTATGGTTCCTTCTCTTTTCCTTCTTCAAACTCTGATTCCACGGTCTTTCCTCTCACGATATCCAGCACTTTATTCTTGGCAAGGATGAGGTCAATCCTTGTCTTCCACGCTCTGAAGTTAGAAGCTCCATCTAACTTGTTCTCTGATTTCATAGAACAAGTCATGGCTGCTTTGACTTGGCCAACCCTAGATCTAACCAAAAACTCAAACTTCACGTCTTGGCTTTCTGAGAGTACCAGGAGATGCGCTAGGCTAGGGCGCATTGGTCTATCAGAATATTAGGTCAATCCCTTCACTTAAGGTGCCTCAACGAGAGGATTAGGGTTTCTGCAACTACACCTGCTAGTAACCCTAGCGGCAGTGCTATGGTGACTGCTCCTGCTAGAAACCCTAGCGGCAGTTCTTCAACGAGCTTAATATCCTTACGGCTATGTTTCCTTCCAGCGGTTAGACTGAATGAAGGAGGTGTGGGCCCATAACCTGTTAGAATATAATGGATGTGCTCGTTTTACCATTGACAATATCTCTATTGTCACCCAACCATAGGTCGAAGCCACCCTCCGAGCACCTTAACCTTGACAGAGAATCACTCTGGAAGCAAACTCTGGGCTAGATAGCCAAACAAAGAGTAGCACACCTTTCCCCAAGGATAGCGAGCTGATCAGATGTTCCAAACCCTAGCCAAGAGATAGTCCAAGCCAAACGTGATCTGCTAGCTGCAGCAGCTGCAATGGCAACTCTCCTCAAACCTGCGCACAAGACTGGGCACTGCAGTGTGCACAAGTTGTTGCTTTGCAATTCTGAAACTGCCTGCCAGAATGAGAACTGGCCTCTTGTATTTATACTAATTTTGGCTAACTGCCTGGGCCGACTTCTCATTCTGGGTATCTGTCTGTTCAGTATATATTATTATTTATGGTCGACTTCTCTTGGAGGCTAATAACCTAATATAAATTATCTTCTTGAGCCGACAAGTCTTCTAGGGTTATTAGCCAAATCATTAGGGTTTCTTCTTGCTTCCCGGAGTATTCTATCCTCGTCAGGTTTACACGTGGAGGTAAATACCTCCCGCAGCTACCATAATATCAACACAATTTGCAGTCCTTTACCCCGCAGATAAGGCATAGTCGTGAAAAACAACAGAATTTTCTTTTAGAAGGGACTGCAGTCCTATCTTAAGCACTCCAGATTTAGCTTCTGTTTTTCTATTTTCACATTTCCAGAATAAGAGTTTGTTTTTTTTCTATTTTGGAGTGGACTTTCCAGTTGAGGATAAGTTATGTTTTTAGATTTTTATTGCATAAGAAAAGCAAAAGAGGTATTAAGGATGGCACAGATCTCAATGAGGGTTTTACTCCGTGATGGATCACTACTTTAATACAATCCATCATGCAAACTTGAAAGCAAAAATCCCAAGACAGATTTCGAGCTAGGGTTTAGCTTTATTTCAGTATTGGCTCCAGTTTAGGAATGGAGCTATTTTTGTAAACCCTAGAGTCTCTTCTTCAGATATGTAAGAAGGCTTGGGGTAGGCTTTAAGCATTCAGATTTTATTCAGATCATTGTGAGGGAGTAGAGTTTGTCTACTGCATTGTTATTATTCTGTTTTCTGCCATAATAAATAATAATGTGTTTTGGGACAGATCTGTGAGTATTCTGTTATTTATTTTCTGCAGTATGTGTTTCAGTTTCTAGCATTCAAAAATAGCAGTTTCGATCAGTGTTTTAAATAACAGTCTGAGTCAACTCAGTCGAGTTGACTATCAGCCATACCGACTCGGCTTGTTGCTTGATTCAGAGGACCGGTTCTGTACCAAACCAGCCCTGCTCGGCCAAGTAGGTACTGGACCCAATGTTTTAAAACTCGGAATCTGTCGAGGATCAACTTGGACTCGGATTGACTCAGACCAATCTAATTTCAATGACCCAATTTTACTAAAAAACAGAAAATTGTAATTTTAATGAAAAAACATATTTGAAAGATTCCAAACCATTAGAGACGAAATATGAAAAGACTACTTATGTATATACCATGTAAGGGTGAATATATCAAAATGGCACGAAGTGCAATACATATCAGCAACAAAATACATAATCAATGAAGCTCTAAATGGCCTCTAGAGTCCAGAAAACATGCTAGAAGATACTAGTCTACTACATAATACATAGTACATGTCATTTATTGTTAAAATTAAGCAGCTGCAACAGCCATTCTCCAGGAGGATGGTATAAGACCCTAGCTGAGATCTAGGGCCCCCAGTGCACTCCTGCGGTTCTTGGTCTAGGACCAAGCAGTTAGAGTCATGGCAAAAGGCCCTAGTGAGAGCCCAAAGTGTATTCTTGGGGTTCTTGATGTAAGTCCCTAGATGTGTTCTAGGGCCCCTGGATGTGTTCCAGGGAATCCTTGCTCGATGCTTGGATTGATCCTTGGTTGTGTACCTTGGTGGATAAGACCCTAGTGGTGATCTAGGGCCCCCAGATGTGTTATGGGGTATCCTGGTCTGGGACCAGGCAGTAATTGGTCAAGGACCAAGCCGTTCGATGATGTAAGTCCCTAGATGTGTTCTAGGGCCCTTGGATGTGTTCCAAGGAATCATTTCTCGTGCCTGGATCGATCCTTGGTTGTGTACCTTGGTGGATAAGACCCTAGTAGTGATCTAGGGCCCCCAGATGTGTTCTGGGGTATCCTGATCTGGAACCAGGTGGTTCTTGGTTAAATGCCAAGACGAGATGATGCATGATCTTCTTCTTCTCTCCCAGGATGGTCCATGAGACCTAGGAGCAGTTAAGAAGAAGGACATGATCACATCAGTGACATCCCTCTTATGTCGGGATGATAAAAGCTTATAAGTTATCATGAGACTTATGTGGACATCTTGCCATTGAAAAAGACCCCTTTGACTTTGTCTTGTTACCTCCCCTTGCTTGGGCCACGTCCTTCTTAATGTCTTTTGTGGTATTGGTCTTTTCTAGTCACTTTGACTTGTTGACTTTCTAATTAATATTTTTATTAATTAAAATATTAATTATTTTTATTTGGGTTTTAATTAACCCTAAAAGGTAGGGTTAATTTAATTAACCCTAACCCCTTTCTAAACTATAAAAAGAACCTCACCCCTCACTCTCTCATTATGATCTGATTTTTGTTGTGGCCTCTCCTTGTTTCAGTTCATGGTTAGGGTACGGCTGTTTGGTGGCTCGGTATCTCTTCTTGTTGCTGGTGGAGGGTACAGCTATCCTCTTTGGAGCTTTCTCTTGTTGTTTTGAAGGGTGCGGCTACCTTGGTTCTGTTGGTAGAGAGTTCGGCCCTCCTTGGTTTCTCTTCTTGTTGGTTTAAGGGTGTTGCGGCCCCTCTTTCTCTCTTCTTTCCAGCTGCCTTTTCTCTATTGGTGTCGTACTAGTCTGCTGCTGAGTGAGGTTGCTGTTTTGGGTTGATGTTTGGAGTTTTAGTGCTGCCGCCTTTTCTCCTTCTTGGTGCCATTCTACTGTAGCTGTTATCTTCCTCCTCCTAGGCTGCCGCCGGTTCCTCTATGGCTGCCTCTGATGTCTTTCTTGTGTGCTGCTGTCACCTAGTTATTTTCAGTCCCTAGGATCTGTTATGACAGCCTTAAGACCATTACTCTATGCTGCTTTTTTTCTGTAGCTGTCCTATATCTTTTGGACAGTTTTTGTTTGGGCTGTTAGGGTTTTTATTTCAGCCTCTAGTTTTGTCATTGGGGGATTTTATGACAGCCCTAAGACTGCTACCCTAAGCTGTCCTTATTGCTGTAGCATTCTTATATTTTTGGACAGTCTTGATTGAACTGTTTGGGGTTTTTATATCAGCCCTAGACTTATGCTGATTGGCCTTTGAATTCTACCCTGTTCTTGGTAAACTGTCCACCTAGATCATGATGAGATCAAACCCTTGAGGGTTTGATCCATGACCATTATTAGTGTTTTCTGAGCATACAGAAAAGAGGACAACTGCACATCAGGTATGTATGTTCCTTGTCTTGTCTAAGGTAATGTTAAGATTTTATTTTTGCTAATGTTCAAATCTTGTTGTTCAAGTTAAAGCTCAAAATTATTTTTGTTTTGTTAATGATCAGATCTGTTCATGTTTTAGTAATAATAATTTATGTTATTGAATTCATATCAGAACTTGTAAATTGATGGCTGATCCTAACTACAGTAGTAAACAAAAGTTAAAGGATATTTCTGTTTCAGTTTAACCTTGTATTTCTAACATGCATCAGAGCTTACGGCATGAAAAGAGCTCAATTGTGGCAGACTTTTGAGCCTGCATAGATCCACACCTAAGGGCTTGTTTATCAAGATCAGCCAATAAGTTGTTTTATCATCCTTTGATAGATCTAAATAGTGACTAGCATTATATCTTTGTCTATGCTAGATATCTTGAGCTAATTCACCATATAATGAAAATTGGAAACTTAACTTGAGATAAGTATTTTGAATTTTCGTAACTTATTTAAAGTTTCACATATATCGTTATGTCACTAAAACACAATAAATTCTCTAAGGTATCAATTCGATGCATTTAGAGGTCAAACGATCTACTCAAGATTATTGGAATTTCACAATAACTTGTTGGTCAATGGAATTTCTGAGTAAGAACAATTTGTGAATCTTGTCTTACTAAACTTTGAGAAATAGTTGCTTGGGCAAACTAGATTATGATGCCTCTATAGATACTACCTTTATGAATGGAAAAAAATTTCCAGTAACTTGTGCTTAAGACTTCTTCCTAAAACCAGCATTAGAAAGAAATATATTTAACATTTAGCTTTGGATTACAGGAAGATTGATTTATGTCTTAAGGTTTGGCTTAAATCCGTGGGTAACAAATTCTGGGTAAGTGCTCCTTGATCTACTTCCATGGTATTTGGTGTCAAATTCTAACTCACATTGATCTGGATTTTCCAAGCATCAATGGCTTGGTAGATATTAGAAACTGGATTTGACCATATGGCATGGATAATGAACTTATCCACACTTATTGATAAACTGCATTTTCAAGCTTAATCTAAGTCTGTCATGCTTCCACTTGTTATCTCTTGAAATATGATCATATGACAGCATTTTTACTTCTTCTTCTGACATCATTAAAATAATTTGAAGGTTAACATTGTGTCTCCACACAACTTATGGAAACTGTTAATATAAACTGTGTTCATGTCTAGCTTTCCCATTTTGGAATTTTATTTTGTGTTCTTGAACAGTAACTTGTTTCCAGTAACTTCAAGAGGATTTCTAGTTCTAATTTTAATACACATGATTTAACACAAAGATGTACCACTGAGATCAGATTTGATCTTTCAGTAATTTAAATCAAACAGAGAGATTGACTCCCACAAGTATGATGATCTCTGCCGAGCTTTTGGGATTAAGAGGGAGTTGACAGTGCCTTACAATTCCCAGCGGAATGGGTTTGCAGTAAGAAAGAACAAGACAATTTGTGAGGCAGTCAAGAACTATGATCAGGCTCTTTTGTTGTCCTTTTGGGCCAAAGCTGCTAGTACTGCTGTCTATATTCAGAACAGATGTCTTCATAAAGCCTTGGAAGAGATAACTCCAGAAGAAGTCTTCTCGGGTAAGAAGCCTTCAGTTGATCACTTGAAAATATTTTGATAGTCCTAGAAAAGAGGACTAAATTAGAGCCCTCTGGAAAGAAAGCCATTTTTGTGGGATACAGTGAGACCTCAAAAGCATATTGAATCTATGCAAAGGTCAGTGGAGATATGACTCTCCATGAGGAAGCTGTCTTTCGTCATTCCAAAGATCTTCCCTGTAATATAAGGGAGCAGAAAGCTCCAACTTCAGACCATTCAGGCTCACAACTTTAAGGTTTGCAGTAAGAAAGAACAAGACAATTTGTGAGGCAGTCAAGAACTATGATCAGGATCTTTTGTTGTCCTTTTGGGCCAAAGCTGCTAGTACTGCTGTCTATATTCAGAACAGATGTCTTCATAAAGCCTTGGAAGAGATAACTCCAAAAGAAGTCTTCTCGAGTAAGAAGCCTTCAGTTGATCACTTGAAAATATTTTGATAGTCCTAGAAAAGAGGACTAAATTAGAGCCCTCTGAAAAGAAAGCCATTTTTGTGGGACACAGTGAGACCTCAAAAGCATATTGAATCTATGCAGAGGTCAGTAGAGATATGACTCTCCATGAGGAAGCTGCCTTTCATCATTCCAGAGATCTTCCCTGTAATATAAGGGAGCAGGAAACTCCAACTTCAGAACATTCAGGTTCACAACTTTAAGATTAGCAGAGGGAGAAGGCCAAAGAGCCTTCAGTGGATCCCATAAGGGATTTTGTTGAGTTTCCCTTAGAGAAACCTCCTGCCAAAAGGAAGCTAGCTTGGTGCCATTTTAAAAGAAGCAGAAAAGCATGCAGCGCCTAAAGGTACCTTCAGAGAAAGAAAGAAACCAGATAAATATTCAGGTCTGATAGCTCAATTGAATCTTGTGATTGACTCGGAACCTTCTTTTTGAAGAAGCTGCCAAACATAAAGTGTGGAAGGATGCCTTGATAGAAGAGTACGAGTTAATATATTTTTGGACAGTCTTGATTGGACTTTTTGGGGTTTTTATATCAGCCCTAGACTTATGCTGATTGGTCTTTGAGTTCTACCCTGTTCTTCTTGGCAAACTGTCCACGTAGATCATGATGATATCAAACCCTAAACCCTTGAGGGCTTGATCCGTGACCATTATTAGTTTTTTCTGAGCATACAGAAAAGAGGACAACTGCACATCAGGTATGTATGTTGCTTGTCTTGTCTAAGATAATATTCAGATTTTATTTTTGCGAATGTTCAAATGTTGTTGTTCAAGTTAAAGCTCAAAATTATTTTTGTTTTGTTAATGATCAGATCTGTTCATGTTTTAATAATAATAATTAATGTTATTGAATTCATATCAGAACTTGTAAATTGATGGTTGATCCTAACTACAGTAGTAAACAAAAGTTAAAAGATATTTTTGTTTCAGTTTGCCCTTGTATTTCTAACATTGATCAACGTGATCAATCATCAAACTCATCACCACTGCTAGAAATGGGATCCTCAACACGAGTGACAAAATCATACTCTGGCTCAAAGTCTTTGGACTCCTCAAGGACATTTGCAAGTGTAGTAGTTGTAGTAGTACTAGCAGAAGCACGAGATGGTCAAGTTGCACAACTAGTGTTTGCATGTGCCATAACTATTGCTACGTTGTCGCTTACTCCAGCTCCTACTAGTGGATCTGGATCCAAACCAATCCCCCCCAACTCCAAGTCATCAATATCAAAATCAGGATCAAACTCTATTGGGTGAGACTCCTACACCCATTCTGAGGTTAGATCAATATCATCCAACACAATGGGATATGTATCAGGCCTTTTGTTCAGCAATTGGTTGTGCCTTAGTCGAAGGTTGTACTGCATGAAGACAAAATCATTTAACCGTTTTTGTTTCAAACAATTTCTCTTCTTCATGTGAATCAGCTCAAAGACCAACCAATTACGCTCACACCCAGAAGCACTACAAGTTTGGCTCAAGACTCGAATTGCAAAAGTTGCAAACTTTTGCAATTGAGGAGACTGGCTACCAAATGACTCCCACCAATGTGCTGCAAAGACAAAGTTAGTTAATTAATGATTAGATTGTGACTTTTGCTAAAAAATAAAGTATTTAAAGTTTAAACGGTTGATCTTAAAACAAACTTTGGAATTGCTTACCTGGTTGTTCCACATCTCTTGCAATATTTGCTAGGTTTTTACCAAAGGTATCTGTGGCTCTAGTGAAAGAACTAATTTATCGATGTACTCCCAATTGCTCTGCTTCATCAAGGACTGTGCACTCCAAGCACTCATACAATCCATCTTTGACCTCCCTGGTTTGATCTTCTCCTAACTAAGCTTTGTAATGATACTTTGGGTTCAAAAAATAGATAGCTACATGTAATATGTATAGGGCGATGGAATTGATTGTTCCATCTATTATCAATGATCTCCCAAATAGACCCATACTTAGCTACTATATCTTTCTAGGTTGTCCTTATCTACTCCTTTGCTTGATCCATAGCCTCACAGATGTAACCCATGGCCAATTTTCTCCATCCACTAATTGTAGCACCTTAACAAGGGATTCACCAATTTTCACAATCTCTGTTGATTTTTTCCAATAAGTATTATCAAAAACTTTATTTTTGGTGTCTTTTCCATCTTGTTTGTGAGCCCACCGAGATTCATTCCATTCATCACTTGAAAACATTTTTTTCAAGTTCTATACTTGGGAAAGGAGAGATTGCAACGTGAGGAAGTGAGTTGCAAATCTCGTGATGGCAGGCCTTAGAAGTTCCTTTCCCTCGGTGTTTTTCCTCATTAGGTTCAATACCCATGAGTGGTTGTAGATGTATTTAGTGATGCATTTGACATGCTCTACAATGTTATTGATCCATTCATGTTTTCCTATGTCCTCAAGCATGAAGTCTATGCAATGTGCAGCACATGGGTTCCAAAATATGGTCTTGTATTTGGACTCTAACATTTTACCAGCAACAACATAGTTAGAGGCATTATCAGTGTTGATCTGAATAACATTTGCCTTCCCCACTCTGATATAACAATCTCATCCAAAAGTTGAAATAACAGGTTTTCATCTTACACCTTATCAGATGCATCAACAGATTTCAAAAACATGGTTCCTTGAGGGCAAGAGACAAGGAAATTTATGATTGTACGGTTCTTTACATCAATCCATCCATCTAACATGATGGTACAACCTATTATGGCCCATGAATCTCTAAAATCCTTCAAGTATTCATGTATGGTTGAAATCTTTTTTTGCAAAAGAGATCCCCTCAAGTCATGCAAACTAGGGCCCTTTCCTACAACAGCAAGAGCATCCCACATAGGCTTGGTAATGAGGAGAGCAAGCAACATTGAAGGGGATATCTACATCAAACCACCATATAGCTATGTATTCAAAAGCAGCATCTTTGTATTGCTTCTTCAAACGGTTATCTAAGGCGGGATGAGTTTGCCTTGGTTGAAAGGCACTAGCAACGTTGGGGGAAGGTGTAAAATAGCTTTGAATGTTCTTCCTATCTTTAGGTTACCTATCAAAAGGGGGAGGAACATAACGAAAGGGGTCCATAACATTGCTAGAGGAGATAGAAGAAGAGCCTTCAAGTTCAAATTCAAAACCAACATTTGCTCTCATTGTTTCCTCAATTTCCATGGTTTCAAGACTTCATCCTCCTTGTTTTCTAGATAATTGTATAAAGCACTTTTATAATCTAGACAAGGAGGACCCCAACGTTTCAAGAAAAATTCAAAGAAAAGATCCATGGAGGTGATACTTTTTGGACCCCCATAATGTTTGACCCAATCACGTTGTTCATTCCCAAAAGAAGATATTAAAAGCCTCATCATCATATCCTCATGTGTTACGTTGATCTCTACTATGTATCTTAGGAAATTCTCAATGTGAGGAATAGCTAATGAAGGATCACCATCATACCTAGGAAGGTCATCTAACCAGTCTAGAGAGTAATGGATGGGGTATCCAGGAACTCCTCTAACATCAAGAGTAGCAAATTGCTCCTGAAATTCCCATGGAACCATTTCAACCAACTTCAATCAAAGTGGAGTTACCAGGGTGAATAATCAATGAATGCCAACTGGATACTTGTTTCACCCTACAAGAACCTAAGCTCTAAATTCTACAAGGGAATTGGTATTTTTCCTTTCAATGGAGTCACTAAGTGAGATTACTTAACCGGTCTTCAAATCCTACTCACCAAAATTTTATTGAAGCCAAAATTTCGAATACCCAGGGAATGGACTTTATCCCCGGCAACGACACCAAAATGTTACCCTCGAGGGTAGCAACCTTTGGATACTCTTACAACGGTATCATGTACCTGCCTACGTGAGCTATTGTGCATCTCTAATCAGTTCCATACTCCAGTCTTTTCTATTCTCCAATTGAGACCTGATGCCCGATTGATGAACCATGATGTGCTTACTTCAAATGCTTAGATACACCTTGGTGGTCCAAGTCGCTCCATAGATACTCCATGTGTAATATTTGTTTAGACATGATGACATAACACCCTGGCATGTCATGAAGTTGTGGTTACCTTATGACAGTTGACTAGGATGTCATAGCATATAAAGTTTTTCACTTGCAACATATTACCATGGGGAACATATTTATGGTTAGAAGTGTGCCCTCTTCTAAGATGACTCATACTACTAGGTGTTTAGACTGGGTAGCACAATCCATATCATAATCACACTAAGCACTTTCCATTTCCCTAAGTATCACTCATTTCCATCCACAATAAAAAAATAATTGCATCCCATCATGTCTAACTACTCAAAGGTCAGCAGGAAAGGTCGAAATCAAAAAAACCTAAATCAAATAAAGCCACAAAGGCTAAGAGGTGAAGAGCAAAGTCAAAGAAAGAAAATAAAGTACAAACTACTTCACTATGGTCCCCCCCCCCTTCAAAGTCCTAAGAGAAAAATGCCTATCTAAAGCAAGAAAAGACTTAAAAAAGATCAAATAAAAAAAAGGAGAAGTGTGTGCAAACCGAATTAGTAAAGGCTCCCTCTAGAAGGCTAATATCAAAAAATGCCTAGCTAAAATAAAGCTAGAGATATAAAAAAGCTAAAAAGGTGGCATGTGAATGTCTACAATTTTGAGAGTCATCACATGAACCCCCTTTCCCTTACATCACAAATCTCACTAATCTCACCAATAGATACAACCATTCATAGAGGGTGCAGACATAGGACCACAAAGATCAAAATGGATTAAGTCTAAGATTCCATGTGATTTTCTATTACTAAGAGGATAAGGTTTCTTTATGTTCTTACCAAGTGAACAACCTTTACAGACACTATTATGCTCAACAGAAAATACTGACATACCTGTCACCATCTTTTGCAAACCTGGAAGTGCATTGTAATTTAGGTGTCCAAGTCTCTTGTGCCAAAGCTCGCAGGGATTTATCATCTCATGAACTAGAGCTTGAACAACTTGACCTGAAAGCTTATAAAGTCCACACTCACGAGTTCCAATTGTTATAGCAGTACTTAAATCTTCATTTGAGGACCATAAAAGGGCTTTGCCTTTTGAAAAAGCTACTGAATAACCTTTACTTTCTAAGACTGGAACAGAAATTAATTTTTTCTTTAAACCGGGTACATAAAGAATTTCATCAATATGAAAGATATTACCTGAGAGAAACTGGAAAGAGGTAGAGCCAAAACCTTTTATGTCATAGGTGTCGTCATCACCTAGCTCAACCTTTGCTTTGAATTGCTTGTCTTGATAATTTGCAAGGTTATGTTTGAAGTCGGTCATGTGTTTGGAAGCACCATTGTCTATTAGCCAAATCTCCTCTGATTTGGTTATAGTGCCGGAAAGAGCTGAGATGAGGTAGTATTCCTTCTGTGGTTCTTGCTCTTTAGTGGTAGCCCTGGTTTGTCTTCTTTGAGGCTCTTCTAGAGGTTTAGCCTCTTCAATGGCAACTGAGGCTTGAAATCTTCCTTTTCTTCTCTGCTAAGAGGGAGGATTCCTACAATCTTTTGCATAATGTCCTAGCCTATTGCAATTAAAACATTTAACTTTAGATAAATAAGGATTGAAGTGAGAGAGATTACCTTTGGGTTTCTTACCTTTGCCTTTTGACTTCGGGAACTTCTTCCATTTCTTGGTCTTTGCTGCAAGGGCATGATCTTGTAGGATAGGATAGTCATTTATGTTGTTTAGTCTTCCTTCTTCTTCCAAGCAGTCATGCCACAACCTTTCAAAATTAGGTTGAGATTCTCTTCCATTCACGGATGCAAGAAAAACTCCCCAAGCAGCAGGAAGTCCATCAATAGTTGGTTGAACCAGGTCACCATTGTCTACAGGAACTCCTATTGC
>CBVK0100915998.1:0-12994 GCA_900067695.1 Picea abies | reverse complement strand
ATAATTAAAAATAACATGTTTAAATTAAATTTAAACATGTTATAATTAACATTTTAATTTAACTTTACTTTAACCCTAAAACAAAAGCAACAAAACCCCAAACCAACACATGCAAGGGTAAGAGAGGGTTAGCTAGGTGGCAATACTCATTCCTTCATTTAACATGGTGAACCTATTACTTTATCATCACTACATATGGGACTTAACCCTCATGTGGTTATGTCCTTCTTCAAGGAAGGTCATGTACCATCAAAATACTTGATAGAGGATCAAGTAGCCCCAGAACTTTTTCTGGGGTCTTATCCACCAAGGTCAAAGACCAAGGATCAACCCATGCCGTATGCATGGGTACCCTGGACATTTCCAGGGGCCCTAGGCTTATCTAGGGGCTTTAATTGCTTGGTCCTAGACCAAGAACCCCAGTCGTATACTGGGGGCCCTCTCAGGGGTCTTTACTGCTTGGTTCTTCACCAAGAACCCCAGTCGTATACTGGGGGCCCTCACAAGGGTCTTTTGCCATGGCACTGACTGTTTGGTCCCAGACCAAGTACCCCAGGAGTGCACTGGGGGCCCTAGATCTCGTCTAGGGTCTTAGCCATCCTCCAGGAGAATGGCTCTTGCAGCTGCTTATAAATTTAACAATAATTTATTCGTGTACGTCAATGTTGAACCAAAGAATCAATCAGTCTGATTGATTCCATACCAAACCATCAGGTTCAATCACTGAACTGGTTCAAGGACTGATATGTCCTCTTTTAGGGTCAAATCAACCAAACCGGTAAGTTCCCATTCCAGTTCAGTCAGTTTTAGTACATTGATCTTATATAAGTCAAAGTGTCGCTTGCAGAGGAAGTAGGGTGATGTTTACTTACCTAACAAACTATATTTATTGGGGAACTTGTCTATATAACTATATTAAGCCCCTACCTCAAATTCGTTTCCCTTGTTAAATTAATTTCTCATTTCTTTATTTAACTATTCATTAAATTTATGCCTTTTCATGTATGCCACAAACCTATTTTGGTTTTGTATTTTTTAAATGTCATGTTATTCTTCCTTTCTGAAAGTGCTTCCTTTAAACTCGAAATGCATTACAACTAGCCCGCAGAGGTTGGGCACCACAATCAGCTCACTCGAGGAAGCGAAATGGCCCTCAGGGGGCAAACCATTGAGTACAAGAACTTTTGTTTGACTAAACTGTCGCAAGAGGAGAGTACTCTTCCATCAAAATCACATGAAACTTGGCCCTGGCCCCCAACCATATAATCATGTCTACAGGGGAATTGAACCTTGGTGGGTTTCCTCCATCGTAGAACCACAAGCCCATTGACTGTTACTCTATTTTCATACTTCCACATTTATATTTCTCCATACATGTTATCCAAATGCAAGATAAGGTGGTTTATAAGGCATTATGCACACCAAAAGTTTCATCAATCCGAAAATCGGCTTTGAGTTGGAAGCCCCAACTTGATGTGATAGCATCCTCCCTTTACTTTGGTGCTAATATCCTAGGCGATTTCAATGTCATGCCTCATGGAACTTGTTTTGCTAGTGCTTGTTATCTATATGATGTTGTAATTATAAGCTACAATCACAGTGGCATGTGCATAAGATGGGATTCCATTCCACATGCTTCATAAACCACATATGTCTCGCAATTGTTATCCATGTGGAATTTTCACAACACACACCCAACACATGCACACGCCAAGAGAAAAAGTGTTACCAATCTCAAAGTTGGCTTTGGAAAGTCCCCATGTTGATGTGATAGTATCCTCCATCACTCTCATATTAACAAAGTCCGTTGTTTTGGTGACTTGCCTTGTGGGCCTTCTTTGGCTTTTGGCCTTTATCTATGTCATGCCCATAATTGCAAGACTTTACTATAGAGCCATATCCTTGTGATGGGATTCTGTTCCACATTATACTTCTTGAGTCATCTCTATGTGGCCATGAAGGGGGATATAATTAATATACTTTTTCTGCCAATTGAAAAACTTACATTCTGTGCTATTCCGTTTCTTGCATAAATGACACCCCGACGTCAGACTTCTGATAACAATTTGATTACATTTTGAATCAAATTTACGGCGAGGCTGTGACTGAAACTAGTGATAAAGACACTTTTGACCGCCAACCTTAGAAGTCAAATTTCAAGCATGGAAGCAATCTGTGAACCCAATAATTAACGCTAGAAGACTGCTTAGACTTTTTCCTGGAGGTTCACTCATAGGATTTTACTATTCATCGCCCACTCCTCTTTCGGATCCTTTTAGAGGGAGGTGATTTGGTTAGTGCCCAAGAGCACCTGTCTAAGTGAATAGTCGGTCATAATTGAAATTCATAGGTGGCCAGTGCAGGGTCACGAATGTGGGTGCCTAATAAGCATCGAGTTAACTTTTTAAGACCAGTTAGTTTTCTTTTACTTTGGCAAGTTACAGTCAAAGATTCAATGGCAACGAGAGAGTAAAACAGTGAACTGAAAAGAACTAACCTTCAAATTAAGAGCCGTGTAGGGAAGCATTAACTTTCGTAGGTCGAGTTGAAGCTGCCTCACTGGTGGCGGCAACTTGCCTCTTGAGATGACAAAACTCTTTGGCACCTTATTCCCTGTTGTATCTGACTGCACAACTCTCTCCTGTGTATGCTTCTTCCTCTGCAACACAAAAACTAAATAAATAAATAAAACTTCCCTGCAGGAAAAATTATGCAAATAGCAAATACATGCGCACTTGTATCTTACCCTTCTGGAACGCCCCATTGCTGCTATTCACCAATAGTGGCCGCAAATCCCAGGGGCTCGGACAGCAAAACCCCGAGCCTTGACTGGTATCTGGCTAGGGTTTAGGGTTTAGGCAATCCGCCCTGTAGTATAAATAGGTCCTCGCAAAGGCGCGAGGAAATTTAATACGTGATTATTGGTAAAGGAGATCCCTTAGGTTCTGAAAGTACTTTAGTAAGCCGCTACGTCTTGACCCCTCCCTCGAGCCAATCCTATTTCTTTCCGTGCCATCCGTTAGACCATCATTCCAAGAAACGGTAGCGGTAGGACATGGCCGTGGGCGAAGAGAGGAGAGGAAAGTTATTCTATTGACATTTAATTGGTTTATCATACATTAAGAGAAGTAAAGAAGTATTCGGAATTCTTTAGAATTTTATTTATGTGTTTCAATTTTTTATTTATTATTATCATTTTGGTTTATATTTTTAATAATAATTTTTTGGTTTTATAAACAAGATTATGTTTCAAAACTTTTGTGGGAATGATTATAGTTTATGTTCGAGAACATTGTTGGTAATTAAGGAATCGTCTTGCTCTGTTAAGGATGACAAATTCAACTTTATGATGAACCCGATATACTTTGGGCAGAGATCTTTAGGCTTTTTCGATGGAGTTGTTGCAGGATGGACTTGTGGCGTTGGAATTGTCATTAAACTGTGCTTTAATCATTTTTTTAAGATACATCTAGCGGTTGGCCCTGGTACAAACATTAGAGCATAATTACTTGGTCTGTGGGGGTTATTGAAATTTGCTCTGAGGATACACATAAAGGACTTAATGGTTGTTGGAGATTCAAAAGTCATTCTTGATTGGTTTGATGGTAAATCTTCGCTGAAGGTTTTAACATTACAATCTTGGATGAAAAAGATTATTGATCTCAAGGCTTCTTTCCGTTGGATTCAATGTTTTCATATTCACAGATAGTTCAATTATGTAGCGGATTCCATGTCAAAGCTTGGTCTAGGGAAAGCGTTTGGATGGATGTATTTTGAAGAAGTCCAAGGAGACTATGTCATTGATTATGGCTCCTTCTACATTTTCTGAGTACCTTTTCAGATGGGATATTTTGTCTCCTCTTTCCATGAAGTTTTTGGTTTTGCCCTTATTGGACAATCTATTGTTAAGGATACATATTTGGTTTAGTATGTGATGGCATTGTTCAAAGCTTTTGCTTGAATACTACTGTGGACATGGATAGAAATTTGTAATGACCTTTTATGACAAAAGCAGTCATGTCTCGTGACTCAATATGTCAAAGGATGTACTTTGAGAGTTTCCTTTGATTCATAATGAATAGCATTGAAACTGTTTTTTTTGTGGAAAAAAAAACTTTTCAATTTTTAATTATTGTCCATTTGTATTCCTTCCAAGCTTCTTTTACTTTTGAACTTCCTTCCTTAATTCAACTTGGTCTTCTGGATTGAATTCTTCATTTATAAATATTATTGACCCTTTTAAGCTTGGAGATGTACTGAGTATGTCATATTTATAGTCATTACAACTTACTATGACACGGATCAACCTTTCTTTATGTTCGATTTTTTTTTCCAACCTCTTTGCTTCTATGATGTAAGTTGTTTCAATTTGTGACTAATTTTTTATTTCTTCTCTCACTATTTCTAGCATGTCCTCGACTTGTTCTTTTATACCAAAAATTATGAGGTTCAATGCTCTTTTGTTACACTCGTGATCCAACTCGATTAACTTATTCACTTCCTCTTTGATGGGTTTGATATCCAAATTATTTTCCAAACTAATTGGGTCAAATTGTTAGTTAGTTTTTTCTTCTAGCTCTAGAATCATATCTCTCATGTTGAGATTTGCTTTGACCTTTCCTTCTTGGGTTGATTGTTTTTGTTTTTCCATTTCTTGTATTCTAGCCTCCATTTTTTGCAATTGAGTATTGAATTCTAATATTTTATTATCTATCTGTGTAAGAATATTGTCTTCTAACAATCTAAATTTGGTATCAAGCATTGCTTCTAACTCTATTTGGAGTTTCACCTCTCTCTCTACTCTCATTTTTTCTAATGATTATATGTGTTCATAAAGACTCTCTGAGGTGACTTTGCTAGGCCTCCCCTTAACAAGTTGAGGTTTTGGAATGTGTGGTGAAGTGCTCGTATTGAAAATAAAAGAAAATAAGTAAGAGAAGGAACTTATGTACCTGAGTTATCAACCATAGAAAACCATCGTTCAAATTTTAAACCTCCTCTCTGTTCTGTTCAAATTCATGGCAAGTATACCTTCGTTCCAATTCACCGCAAGCATAAGTATAAACCCTTCACATTCATGTTAGAGTATCACCATAGGTGTAAACCTCCATTCAAATTTACCTCGTAGTATAAACCCTTCATCGTTCAAATTAACCATAGGTATTGTTATCGCGCACCTGTAGGTTGGGCAAAGCCTGACCCAATCCACTGTATGGTGATAACAGTGGGAGATTTTACCGACCATCACCTTAGATAAACCCTCCCTAGCTTTTGTGAAGGAAGAATCCAACACAAGGGGGAGTCTCGGGTGACACTAGGGGGAAATGAAGTGAAAAGTGAGAGTATGGAAGTGAAGCCCATGTAGGTCAAGCTAATAGATGGAAGATGACTTGGAGATGAGTCTTGGTGATGGTAAATAGTCGCCAGAGCCTTGAATACCTATAAAAGAGAATTGTTCCTGCCCGAGACAAGAGAAATGACCAATATACAAGCCTGAGATAAAGTGGACAAGCAAGAAAATCTTGTTGTCCTATATTGCAGCAGTAAACAAAAATATATATCAGCAAGAACAATAGCTAGTTACTGCATATTTAACCATCAAAATTGTCAAATAATTATTGGATAATGAAGTACTAAAACACTGATAATTTCCCAACACATAAGCATGAACTTTGACGGTAAATTAGAGCTGCCAAATGAAGTTATCAACAAAGTGTTAGGGAAGCCTTATGGTTGTAGCAAACAATTGCTACACCAACAAGTTCCAACCATAAAAATCAACAAGTAAACTGTTAGAAAGATAACCAATAATGAGTAGAACAATAATCTAGGTTTAGAAGTCAATTTTCACGATTAAAAAGTGAGTAAATGATGTAAGAAAGTGAGTTTTTATGTAGCCCTAATGGTTGTAGCATTAATTTCTTAACAACAATGACAATTACAAGGCTAAAGAAAACGCCCTCATGGCTTAAGCAAGCTCAAAGCATATAGAATTGATTCCAACTTAGACAAATACAATATCTCGATAAATCATGTGTACCAATGCAACAAATTTATTTCTCCAATGCAATGAAATATTAGTGCCTTGTCATACGGTTTGTGGAGTCTTCTTGTATTAGGTTATAACTACTAAATCTCAAGGGGTGTAAGCCCTTTTACTCCTTTGAGATAGCAACCCTAACAAGGTAAAGTCTAGGAAGGTGTAAACCCTTTTACTCCTCCTAACAACCTTTGTGATAGCCTTTTCAACATACAATAATGATAAAACTTGGTGGAGGTTGTAAATTCTTATACTCCTCCAAAGATCTAGCCAATAACAACCATGGAACAAGAAAGAAAACTAACAAAGTGCAGATTTTCCTTACCAATTCCAAGAAATGCCAAGACAAAACCCTAGTTACCAAGAATTTTTCTTCACCAAAGCAAAAAGAAAGAGCTTCCAAGAGTAGTGCACCACTTCACTTCATTAGACAAGATAGAAACCATATCACAAAAGAGAGAGAGAGAGAGAGAGAGAGAGAGAGAGCAAATGCCCAAGAAGGGCACAAATTTCAACTAAGAGTGTCTTCTTTCAAGTGAGAGAGATACGTTGAAATGAAATGAGGTTGATCTCTATTTATATCAACCTCCTAAACATAATTTGTCCACATACAAGGGTAAACCATAAATTAAGGAGTAAAACTTTCCTTTACTTTGCCCCTTTAACATAATAATAATATTTAATTCATAATTTGCACATGAAAGAAATCCTAAAAGTAAGACGTCACCCTCCTAGGGCAACGTTTTGGCACTTTGAAGAAAATCGTTGAGTTGAGAATGAATAGGCTAGGCCTCCAAAGGCCACATGTCCTCATGTCAAGCCTCTCTTCCATGATCCAAGGTGTCTTTCCTCAAAATCATGCCATGTGTCCTCATCACCACCAAAACCCTAACCCATGCATGACATCGGCCCTCCAAGTGTGACATTTTAGCCTCCAAAGGCAAAATGTAGGGCTATTAGGGGCATGGGTGAGGTCCTCCAAGGCGTCTATTAAGCCTCCAAAAGTTGTCATCATTGTTCGATGTATGGGCCAAGGTATCCAACCTGTGGGCTTGAAGCCCCAAGGAAGCCCAAGCTAGGCTTGTTCTTCCAAATATGCCCACCAAGTAGGTCCTACAAAGACAGTGAATACATCCTCCAAGGATCTCAATTCAAATGCATCGTGATGAGTAAATCAAATCAATAAAAGAGCCATCTAAGCATGTACACCCAAACCACCTCATCAAAATAAACAAGTGCTCAAAGACCTTATACAATTTGCCAAGTTTAGGTATGGGAGGGTTGACAAAGTGACCTATTGGGTGAATCGTACCTCAAGTTTAGGAATGTTTCCCAAGTGGACCCCTCTCTAGGTCATGTGGATGAAGTGACATGGATAAGGGCAAGACTTTTGGGCATGGGGTTCATGACATACAAGGGGTTGTAGTGTCTCGTTTATGGGTGCCTTTGTAGAGGGTGTGTTGCACCTTCGTTTTCAATGCAACCTTTTTTCCAAGCCCATTTATTGTCTTTTGTCTTTTTAAGATGTTTCCAAGTTGAACGCCAAGGTGGGGCTTCTACCTAAGCATGAAAAACAGTGCCCACACATGCTCCACCTTGGTTGGCATTTTGCATTAGTTATTTTTTATGAGTCCCGTCAGTTTCTTATGAGAGACATTTCATTGTCCTAGGGATCCCTAGGCGAGCATCTAGAAGGTTCGTGATTGGATTTTATATTTTTCTAGATACAAGCCTTTGGGCCTTCAACCCCTTCTTCCCATGAAATGAGGGACAATCCCTTCTTGGGTCAGTACACTTGAAAATCCCAAAAGGTAAGGAGGTGAGGGGATGAAGTGTGGAAAGTGACAAGTATGGTCGGGAATGGCACGATGAATTGTCAAGAGGACCTCCCAATAGAAAACATATCCCTAAGGATGACCCACTTACTAGGGCACAATGTCAACCACCAAAGTGAAATAGGGAAAAGAGCATAATTTCCAAGCAGATGTTACATAAGCAAAAGCAATTTCAAATGCCTCAAATATTGAAATGACACTCACCATAATACCTGGTTTGTACCTCATGGAGCAAGACCCAATGTCTTTCGGAAGCCCGTTGATGTGGTGGATACCCTCATGATGAACCTGGAATTGTGGTGGTGAGGTGGGTCTATGTCTATGTAAGTGGACATTGTTGTTCAAGTTGTCTCTTGGTACTCCATGTCTGCAACTTGAGGGCATCGAGACATCATCTCCTTAGTTATCACTAAGAATTGGGGATAACATTTGGCTCCTACTTGGGGACATGTTCTCCCTGTAAAGTACATGAGAACCGCAACATCTCCTGGTGGACCTGTGCCTACACTGAAACATAAAACTGTAAAATCTAGGGTGGTTCTATCACCCTTCGTCCATATATATCAAAACCAAAACTGAAAAATAACAACTAATCTACAAAAGAATATTTTGCATTTTTCAAAAATTTGTAAACTAAACATGAAAACAATATGCAAGTAGAGCAAAATGAAATATGAAATGCAACTAAACTACCATGAGCAATAAAAATGCAAATGCAAGGAAAGCAAGATGACCTACCTACTTACCTGGGGCCTTAGGGCCTTGAAGATTAGGTCCTCAAATGTTAGGTGAAGTTGTATAACCAGTGCAACTAGTTGATCGTCTCATCAAGGTGTCTCCCCCTATGGTTAATCATGTAATACAACAAAGATAAGTCAAACACATAATGATCATGAGCATAAATAGACATATAATCAATCATGAAATGAAACTCATGGATATGTGTGGGAGGGAGGAAATCATGCTGGAAAGAACATCCACAAGCTTGATTGATCCATCTCTGAACGGGACTATCGTATGATGGCTCATCTATATGACTGAAATTGACCATCTCCTTGTCTTCGTGTGCAACAAGAACAAAAGTTAGGGCAACTTCAAGTAGATATTCAACATGATGTGTTTCATGGAAGTATTCTTCAACACTGAAACTGTATTTCTTTGCGATCATGGCACATAAGCAATTTAACCCATGACACGTTTCAGCAAGATCTAGTGTCAACAAATCCAGAGGACCCTCTTCAATGATTTCTTCATCCACAAGGGCTTGTTCTTTGTCTTCGCTCAAAATGTCATTGCTTCCCGAATGTTGAGAGGAGATAAGAGATCCCAAGAAAACTTGATGATTTTCCAAACAAGAGGAAATGAGGTAAGGCACAATTTTAGGTCTAGAGAAAAACTCTTTTCTTGGTCTTAGAAAATGTTGCTTCTTTATCTACAAATATGTGCCAAAAGTCCCTATATGAAAGTATTTCCGTTTGGTAGCATGAACCCCATATTCTTCTGGACCGACCACGATTTGGTGTCGATCAAAATCACGAGAGTGGCTTGAAATCTTCATAGAACAAGCCCGGTTCATCAAAAAGATACTCGTCACAACTCTTGAGGGATGGTTGAAAATCATCATGAGCATATTGAGACAAGTTATCTTCAAATGGATGAAATAAGTCTGTAACCATGTCATCATCGAGCTGCCAAACAATTGAATCATATGTGCACGAAGACCAGTCCTCTAAAGATGACCACTCAACCCCTTTTGCTTGAGAGCTAGCTTCAACGTCGTAAATGGGATCTTCATCAATAATGAAGAAACCTACATCCCATCTATGTCTCCCAACTTGTATGAAATCATCAATGTAGATTGTTCAGGTCAGAGAGGTCTTTCAAAAAAACATTTTCATCATTGGGATTAATCACTTCTTCATCTTCAAGTGCAGGAGGAAAACAAGGTTGAACGACTTCATCTTCATCGAGCAGGAGCATAGATTCCAATGTATCCTTCTGCTCATCTGGATGTTGCACTTCATCGGGGTCTTCTTCTTCTTGGAAACTCTCTTCATGGATTTTCTCTTTAACCAGGTCTTCATCATCAAAGAATTCACCATCTTGATATTGATCTCTAGCAAGTTTGCAGACTTCTTCAGGCACAAAAAATGATCGATCCTGAGATGGAAGGCCTTCCTAGTAACTATACCTTTTTGTCACAGCATTACACAATGACTTTACTTCGAAGTAGGAAATGGCAGCTTCCCATGCCATGTTTAGGGTAGGGTTCCTCTCATAATTTTGAAGGATAGCGTTGTACTCTTCCTTTCTTTGTACACAAAACTTGACCAGGAAACCCTTATTCTGGCAGTGTTCAAGTGATTATTTACAAAACTCATTGTCTTCTTGTATGTCTTCCTCGAGGCACTCGAAACTTTCCTCATTACTATCATCCTCAATCTCTTCTTCCTCAATTGTGCTTTCATCATATTTTAGAAGAAGTGTTTCTTTCAAACCTTCAATAAGTTCTGAAAGAAATGAACATCCCCGGAGAACGTCCTCAAGGTCTTGAATAGTATCTTCAAGCTTCTGATTTATAGGGCCCCAATGCTCAAGGAAGTCTCGGATGAGGATTATTGAAGAAGAAATACTTTTGGGGCTACGAGAATATTTGATCCAATCTCTTTGCCTTTCTTCAAGAAATAAGAGAAATATTTTTTCAATCGCATCTTCTTGTTCTATGCTACAGTGTATGATGAATTCTGCAAACTCGACGACATGTGCAACAACTGAGGATGGATCATCGTCAAACTTAGGAACATGAATCAACTAGTTCATCGAAAATTTATTTGGACACCAATAAATAGACTGAACATCCAAGGCTTTGTATGCCTCATGAAAATGCCACAGAGACATCTTTCCATCACTTGGATAAATACTTCAATGGAGTCGCCAGATGAGATCAAGGTTCGTCAAAGGATGGAAAGGGGGAAATCAGGGAAGGGTGGGTTCTTGGAAGGTGGAGTCACCAAATGAGCTTCAAGAAGATCTCATCAAGGGTGGAAGGGGAACGCCCTTCAAGTGGAGTCATCAATCAAGCTAGGGGTAAAGGATTTGGGATTAAATCTTTCCAAAGTGTCGTTAGGGCACAAAAGATGATTCAAAATCCTCCCCGAAAACAATGCCAAAATGTTATCACGCAAACTATAGGTTGGGAAAAGCTTGACCCAATCCACTGATGGTGATAATGGTGGGAGAGTTTACCCATTGTCACCTTAGATAAACCATCCCTCACTTCTATGAAGGAAGAATCCAACACAGGGGGGAGTCTTGGGTGACCCTAAGGGGAAATGAAGTGGAAAGTGAGAGTATGGAAGTGAAGCTTGTGTAGATCAAGCTAAGAGATGGAAGATGGCTTGGAGATGAGACTTGGTGAAGGTAAATAGTCACCAAATCCTTGAGTGCCTATAGAAGAGAATTTTTCCTACCCAAGACAAGAGAAATGACCAATATACAAGCCTAAAATAAAGTGGACAAGCAAGAAAAGCTTGATGTCTTATATTGCAGTAGTAAATAGAAATATATATCAGCAAGAACAATAGCTGGTTACTTCAGATTTAACCATCAAAATTGTCAAATAATTATTGGACAATGAAGTACTAAAACAATGATAATTTTCCAATACTTAAGCGTGAACTTTGACGGTAAATTAGGGTTGCCAAATGAAGTTATCAACAAAGTGTTAGGGAAGCCTTATGGTTGTAGCAAAAAATTGCTACACCAGCAAGTTCCAACCATAAAAATCAACAGGTAAACTGTTAAAAAGATAGCCAATAACCAGTAGAACAATAATCTAGGTTTAGAAGTCGACTTCCACAATTGAAAAGTGAGTAAATGATGTAAGAAAGTGAGTTTTTTTGCAGCCCTAATGGTTGTAGCATTATTTTCTTAAAAACAATGACAATTACAAGGCTAAATAAAATGCCCTCATGGCCTAAGCAAGCTCAAAGCACATATAATTGATTCCAACTTAGACAAATGCAATAGCTCGATAAATCACGTATACCAATGCAACGAATTTATTTCTCCAATGCAATAAAATATTAGTGCCTTGCCAAATGGGTTGTGGAGTCTTCTTGTATTAGGTTAGGACTACTAAATATCAAGGGGTGTAAGCCCTTTTACTCCCTTGAGATAGCAACCCCAACAAGGTAAAGTCTAGGAGGGTGTAAACCCTATTACTCCTCCTAGCAACCTTTGCAATAATCTTTTCAACAAACAATAATGATAAAACATGGTGGAGGTTGTAAATCCTTATACTCCTCCAAAGATATAGCCAATAACAACCATGGAACAAGAAAGAAAACTAACAAAGTGCAGATTTTCCTTACCAATTCCAAGAAATTCCAAGACAAAACCCTAGTTACCAAAATTTTTTTATCACCAAAGCAAAAAGAAAGAGCTTCCAAGAGTAGCGCACCACTTCACTTCATTAGACAATATAGAAACCATATCACAAAAGAGCGAGAGAGATAGAGCAAATGCCCAAGAAGGGCACAAACTTCAACTAAGAGTTTCTTCTCTCAAGTGAAAGAGCTATGTTAAAATGAAATGAGGTTGATCTCTATTTATATCAACCTCCTAAACATAATTTGTCTACATACAAGGGAAAACCACAAAGTAAGGAGTAAAACTTTCCTTTAATTTACCCCTTTTACATAGTAATAATATTTAATTCAGATTTTGCACATGAAAGAAACCCTAAAAGTAAGACGTCACCGTCGTAGGGAAAAGTTTTGGCACTTTGAAGCAAATCATTGAGTTGAGGATGAATAGGTTAGGCCTCCAAAGGCCCTGTGTCCACATTCCAAGCCTCTCTTCCATCATCCAAGGCATCTTTCCTCAAAATCATGCCATGTGTCCTCGTCACCACCAAAACCCTAACTCATGCATGACATCAAGCCTCCAAGTGTGATGTTTTGGCCACCAAAGGCAAAACATTGGGCTACTAGGGGCATGGGTGAGGTTCTCCAACGTGTCTCTCAAGCCTCCAAAAGTTGTTATCATCATCCAACGTATGGGCCAAGGTATCCAACCCGTGGGCTTGAAGCCCCAAGGAAGCCCAAGCTAGGCTTGT
>CBVK0100915985.1:2642-13294 GCA_900067695.1 Picea abies | reverse complement strand
GCTTAAGTACCACTTGTATTTCCTGTGTGTATGAATCCCCGACCACGGGTTTATGCGCGTAACGACAAATCTTTGCAGCTTAAAGACATCGGAATATGTTTCTACCCTAAAAAAATATTAACCCACAATTTTCTGCCAAGGAAAGTGCTCTAATACCACTTGTAATATTCCAGATATAAAAAGTATGCAAAACATAAATAAAATGCTAGAAATGGCAGATGAACAACAATATAACCAGAATAACACCACAATAATACCAATATGATACCAAAATAACACCAAAATGAACACTTTGATTACTGAGAGCAATGTTCACTTGCCTTTTCGAGGGGTCAACCTCTAGTCGAGCAGAGCTCTATTACAATAATATCCAAGACAAGAGTTCTCATACCCTCGACTCCTGTTTATACTAAATATGTCTATCAAAAGAACTATCTAGAGGAAGATCCTTCTAGAAGTGGAAGCTTCTATTAGGTCTTCTTACATTCGACTTATTCTTTCTTATTGCTAAGCCTTATTAATATTGACTTTTATTACATCGAAATTTGTTATTTTACCTACGTAAGGGGTTAGGTCCCTAACATATATTAATGAGTAAAAGAATGATACATAATATATATGTGTGTGTGTGTGTGTGTGTGTGTGTGTGTGTAGAAGTATATCACATTACATCTAAGAATCCTACATTTGAAATATACACCATCACATCTAAACAATCCTAAATTAATTAATAAACATATTTCATATACCCATCAACAATTATACCTTAAAATATTTCCTTAGGTCTAAGTATAGTAGTGAGATTGGTTGGGAGATAGGTTTTAGAGCTCTACTACCAAGGTTCAATTGGGATGAATCCATTTAACCCATTCCGATGAGGCTAGAATGGTAAGCATCCCTTACCCGTGGGACCACTACAAATACATACCAAGAGACCCTAGAAGGGTAAGCATCCCTTACCTTTACAAATACATACCAAGAAACCCTTACTAAGTCATAAATTACTTAACTAATGGTAAGTGACTTATAATTTTAAAAATAAATAATTAAACCTAAAAATACCATTTAATACAATATAATACTAAATATCATTTAATATAATATAATTCTAAATATGATTTAATATAATATAATTCTAAATATGATTTAATATAATATAATACTTACTATTTACAGCTTAAAATATCATTTACTACACTATAATACTTATAGCATTGATGTTAGCATTCACATTAGGAATTTGAAAACAAATCACTTTCAAATATCATTTAATACAATGTAATACTTATTCCATTGATTTGGATTTGATATCTAATGGAACATATTAAACATTTTAACAAAGTTTTATTTTAAGCAATTTAACCGTGAAATTCAATCGCATCAACCCTTTTGCCATGTTAATGCACTCTACAGAAGTCAACTCAATCCCATCGGTGTTAGCATCAACCTTTTTACCATATAATTCCAAAGAAGTCGGCTCAATCCCACTGAGAGTCAGCATCATTCATCAATGTTCATGTCAATTTAACTATTTTGTCCACAAACGAGCTATGCTATCTACCGGTAGATAAAGAATAAATAGTCTTTCTGTCCTTACTATAGAATAATAATAATAATAATAATTTATTTTTAAGGTCACGGTCAAGCCAACACACCAAATTGGTGTATGAGAGCCCCTTGTTTGTGGGACGGTAAAGTCTACGAAGGTATACATACCCTACCCCCCTTTGGATTTGAACCTGTGACCTTTTAAGAGGAAACACATGTTCTTAACCATTAGGCCCACTCAGGCTGTATACTCTTTTCCAACAAATACGTATACAAAATTCTTGGACTCATACTAAACAATCTTGGCTGGGAACGTGCTCTGAATCAACCACCAAAGACTTTACTGAAATCATAATAGTGACTAGATATATATCACCTATCTCAATATGCCACAAATTAAAAATTATTCATACTATAATTTATTACTCATCTCAATATGGTTTTGTCTAACTATTTTAAGAAATAATTTTTTTTTTTTTATTTTTTTCTCTGAATATAAGACATAAATCTATATTAAATCATTATTTTTTGTTGTTTAAAATCCAATTTTAAATGTTCCAGTTAGTAAAAACTATATTAAATCTTATCCATTATGAATCTTATTCATTATTAATTAAAAGTATTTATGATTCATTATTATTTAAAAGTATTATAGATATTAAATCTTATCCATTATGAATCTTATTCATTATTGATTGATTCATAATTGATTAACAGTATTTATGATTCATTATTGATTAAAAGTATTATATATATTAAATCTTACCCCTTATGAATCTTATTCATTATTGATTAAAAGTATTTATGGGTTGCCACTAAAGATCCTAACTTCAGATTTGCATTGATATCAGTTCTACTGTCACTACAACCAGTTTCCTCATTTTCTATTTATCCCCACCATCTTAAACACACAAGAGTACGTTGAGGGGTTATTCTCTATTGGTGCATTTGATATCCCATCACAATTATCACGGGCATAAGGTTATTGTTTAGATCTGGTTAGGGTTCAATACATCTTTTATTGCACCATTTTATATGGACATTATTTGGTTTGGTCTATATGGATTTATTTGAGTTAATGATATTTAAAAAATATTTTTTAGTAAGAGAAGTTATAGTGATTATATGTGGTTCATAATTTTCTCTAATATTATTAATATGGTGATTATATATGGTTCATAATTTTTTCCAATATTAAGAGGATTTATATGTAGAACATTATGGAACTAGTTATTGTAACTCTTTTGTTTTTCTAAGAGGATATTACACTCATTTTTTTTAGGAAAAAAAATCAATCACCACAACTAAAAACATTTTCTTATCTCCTCAACAATTCTTGCCAATAAATTTCATAAGCATTAATAGCATGAGCAATAACAATACATATCCAAGCAAGCTATTGTATTAACACGGCCTCAAGAATCATCCTCATAGTGATCCACCATGCCTCCATATCATGCCCCTTCTACAACTAATATTCAATGCCCACACTTCCCTGCAATATAAGGACTAGCTTCCTCTCTCACAAAAGCAATATGCAAACAAATTTAGGCTACCAATCCTAAGCTATTGTATTAACACGGCCTCAAGAATCACGCTCATAGTGATTCACCATGCCTCCATATCATGCCCCTTCTACAATTAATATTCAATGGCCACATTTCCCTGCAATATAAGGACTAGCCTTCTCTCTAACAAAAACAATATGCAAACAAATTTAGGCTCCCAATCCTATTTTCAAATAGGACACACACATTTATCTATCCAAATACGGGGATCAAATGTAGGGGGATCTTCTGGACTTTTGGATTTGCAACCTCATTGTGTATTTCACATTGTATCCTAACCCATTTCCCTGCAATATAAGGACTAGCCTTCTCTCTAACAAAAACAATATGCAAACAAATTTAGGCTCCCAATCCTATTTTCAAATAGGACACACACATTTATCTATCCAAATACGGGGATCAAATGTAGGGGGATCTTCTGGACTTTTGGATTTGCAACCTCATTGTGTATTTCACATTGTATCCTAACCCGATTGAAGCTTAGTGTTTGCACCTTGCAGAATACCAACTCGATGATGTAGCCTTAGCATGGTAGCAATCCCACTTTGAACTTGAGGTAGCATGCTCTACCAATTCCACTTTCGAGTGCATTAACACTTGGGATGCATTTTGCCACACCCTTGGAAGACATTTTTACCCTCTAGGGTACTCATAGGATTTGATGTGCCAATGCTTGCAACTATGCCAAACTTTAGGTCAAATCGTCCTGCACTTTATTGAAATATTCACTAAGAGTGAGTCCAACTCCACATCATTACCACATAAAAGGTACTTGTCCTTCATTTCTAGATTCTTAGCTATTTTTCACCATGAAGTTGCATTATTTGAAAATCTTACACTCAATGAATCTTTTATCCTTTCTCTAGTTGTGGAATGCAAACTAACTCCCAAAACAATGTCACCTTATTATGCTCCTTTGATTCTATCTACAATGTCCTCCCTTGTTGAATAGTGGTGCCCCCATTAACAATTCTCTTCCCAGTCCTTTGCATATTGTAGGGTACTTAAGCAGCAAGTCCCCACTCATACCCAATACCATCCACCTGTCAACCCTTCCCTTCAAATGTATATCTCACCCAACCCCTGAGTACTATTGTGTCGTGCCACCCCTTCCCCACCTTCTTGCACTACCCAATCTATCCCCACCTTCTTGCACTACCCAATCTATCTATGTTCTACCACATTGGCATGTACCCAACAACAAACACCCACCCACTTAGATATGCCTCTTGACCTAAAGACCATCCATCAAACTGGTCAACTTCTCTCCTCAACCATTCATGTCACCCAACCCTAGGATATTGTTGTCTTGTGGCTCCACTCAACCATCTCCCACCTTTACCAAATACATCTACATACCCGCTCATAAGCATATCCAGCTAGGATCCAACACTATTAGGCTCTCGAATATTCACCCTACACCCATGAAACGCATCCCTCGAGCTCTCCTACCAACACCTATGACCAATGCAAAAAAAATAGTTTCCATGACACAACTCACATATTTTTATAAAATATGTGAGTCTGCTCACTGGTTAATTATTATATTAATTAATAACAGTTAATTAATTTATATTTTATTTTTTATAAAATAATAATTACTATCAAATTAAACTTTTTTAATATAAAAAAGAATTTATATTTTATTTATTATAAAATAATAATTATTATCCAATTAAATTTTTTGTAATACAAAAAAGTGATTGTGATTAAATGTGAGAGATATTTCCATTTTTAAAAGGTTGTATAATTTTTAAATATTGTTTTTTTTTTCAAAACTTCTTTCATAATATATGAGTAAATGAAAACATATTATAAATATAAAATAGTGTTAAAATAATATGTACATGTCTAAAATAAGATTTGATGTTGATTTCTAGGCAATATTCATTGTAAAGTTGGAATGCTCTTTCTCTTTTACACTACTTTTATCAAATGTTCGACCTTAAGTCTTGAATATGCATCATTTGACCCTTGTGGTCCCTGTTGCCTTGATTAGGATTCTCAAATGAGAGATCCAAAAATTTTTGTTATGTTTCTTTCTCCTCTATATGTGAAGCATCTTCCTCCTCTCCCTAGTTAGCAGTGCTTACTCAAGGTTGAGGGATGTGCCTAAGAGACTCCACCACTTCTGGAGAGGGTTCAAGCATTCTCACCGACAAAGGTATTTAGGAGGGAGATCCTACAAAGAACTAGCTTCCTCAACAAATTCCATAGTTGGGGTGGCACTATCTAATTATGTTGTGAATCCTCACTAATCAAAGGGGATTCCTTGTTGATCAATTGATATTCTTCCTTTGCACCATCCCATCATGTAGATTTTGTTTAGGGTTTTTGAGATCAACTACTCTTAGGATGCTTGGTGCAACAAACATCAATGTGACTTGTTTCATAACATGTCTTGCATCAAAAGAAATATGTTCATACTCCAACTTTTTGGTTCATGTATAATATTTGGCAACTAGATTGATTTATGCTAGAAATCCTTTGATGAAGTACAAGAATACATGTTGATGCATCGATATTCAATTTTCTTACTTTTGAAGTGGAATTTACTAGAGCATTGCCAATATCACTAAGCAAATCACATCCTTAAAATGGAGAGAGAGATTGGGGAGCTGACCCCAAACAAGGGTCATGGAAACAAATTATGACACTAGGTTAAAGGATGGAGTCCAAGCTTTCATGCATAAAATAGAGTTTCCCCAAAACCAAGAGCTTGAGTTGAGGATCCCATCTCGACCTTTTGTGAAATCAAACTCCAAAAGATGAAACCTTAACACAAGGATAGATAAAGAATTCATTTTTTATTTTTGGCTTTCAAGGACATGAGATCCATTAGTATATGTGTTAATCTTGGCCATAAACCATTAAATATACATACAATTCCATTATCTTTGTAGAAAGTGCCCTAGTCTATAATGTCTTGTATAATGGGTATGGTCAACGTTGGGGCTTCTTGAACCATATGACAAATTGAATACTAGGATCCACTTGGGAGAACATTTAGCACCACCTCTTTGAACATATCTCCAGTGGAACCTAAGAAAGGGGCCGTGACAATTGCACAAGGAATGGATCCTACTGGGGAAGAAACCCCAACTGGCGATCGTATGCATTGGAAGGGAGTGAAGGGAGTGAAATAGACACTACCACCAAAGGAATAGACACTAGATGTTGCACTACCATCTTAATTGAAGAAAATAACAAGGACAAGTGAGTGGAGGAAGGGAGTTAACTCAAGGAGCGGCCCAAGATCACCATTGAAGTGAGAGCACTTCAAGAACTTGCACACATCATCACTTCTAGTTTATATTTTCATTATTCATAAATAATATTTGAATTTCATTCATTGGGGACTTCTATATTAACGAGTAAGAAAGAATGCTACATAACATTACTAAAATAATTAATATATATCTTGAAGTATATCACATTATATTTAGGAATCCTACAATTGAAATATACATCTAAGCAATAGTAAATTAATTAATAAACACCCATAGATAATTATACCTTAAAATATCCCCTTAGAGCCAAGTATAGTAATGAGATTGTCCCCTTAGAGCTCATTAACCGGAATGGTTGGGAAGTAGGTCTATTTGTTAGTTGTGATGAGGCTAGAAGGATAGGCATCCCCTTGTGATAAGGCTAGAATGGTAGACATCCCCTTGTGATGAGACTAAAATGGTAGGCATCCCCTTGGTGTGGAACCACCACTTGCCCTCTCCACATGTTTTGACCCTTGCTAAGTCATAAGTTACCTAATTAATACTAAGTGACTCAAGCTATAAATCCTTTTATGGTTTTAAAAAAACAATTAAACCTAGAAATATCAATTTAATGCAATATAATATTAAATATCATTTAATATAATATAATACTTACTAATTTAATACAATATAAGATTAAATACCATTTACTATTATATAATACTTACTATTTGCAACATAAAACATCATTTAATACAAAATAATACTTATTATAGGCAGGTTGTCTTTAATATTACCTTCCACCCCCATCCCATCCTCACTTTTTGGTTCTCCACCCCAACAGAAAACATAATATATTTTCTCTAATATTAATGCCCACCCCACCCTCATGTCAACAAAAAAACAACTCAATACCATTAATGTTATAGCATGTACAATTGGAATTTGAAAAAAAATCACTTTCACATTTAATAATTTAATATTTAATAATTTAATGAAACATATTACACATTTAAAAAAAGTTTTATTGAACAATTTAACCCTGAAATTCAATCTCATCAACCCTTTTGCCATGTTAATGCACTCTACAAAAGTCAACTCAATACCATCGGTGTTAGCATCAACCTTTTTACCATATTAGCTCCAAAGAAGTCGGCTCAATCAATGTTCATGTCAATTTAACTATTTTGTCCACAAATGAGTTCTGTTATCTACCAGTAGATTAAGAATAAGTTGCCTTTTTTTTTCTCACCACAGAATCCTCTTCTCCAACAAATGCGTTTACAAAATTATTGGACTCCAACATACAGTATTGGCTGGGAACGTGCAACCACCAAAGACTTTACTGAAATCCTATTATAACTAGATATCATCGATCTCAATATGCCACAAATTAAGTTGACAACTACTCCTACTATAATATATCACCTATCTCAATATGTCTGAAGTTGACAACAATAAATGCCATAAATTATTGCCATTCGCTTGGTTGTTTGGTCAATTATATCACACAGGTTAAGATGTCGAAGGCTCGTGCAAAACAAAAATATTTCATAACCAAGTTAATTTGACAACTGCTCCTCTCAATATGCCTTAAATTCAACCATAAATAATAAATAACTAATGCTATAATATATTTCTTGGTTGTTTGGTCAGTTATATCTCACACATTGGAAGGTTTGTGCAAAACATAAATATTTCATAATTTAAACTTCTTATTAAAGTAATTAACTTTTTCGCATATACATATGATTCTTATGGTTTTATTCCATTACTTGATATATCAGTGGGTTGGCATGTTGTATGAATTTACAAGTGAGTCAATTATTGTACCAATTTCCTGATGTGATGCATTATGTTTATTAGATGATAAATATTGAATATTCTCTTTTAATAATGATTGGACCACCAATGTGTTTGTGGGAAGGAATTGATAGAAAATCTTGTGTAAGAGTATAAGAGACATGATATACCAGGAATATTTTCTCACAAGTTTTATGTAAAGATTTTATAGCTTGGAAAAAGATTCAAAGCTTGTGATATGACTTGGAAGAATCTAAAAATGCAGGGACTATTAACATTGACATTGAATAATCATGTGAAATAACTTGGTCAAATTGAATTTAATCAAAAGCTATATAAAGTAAACTAACAACATACTTGTGAATGAAAAGATAACTTACATTGAAAAATTTATGTGGGGACACTGCCAACAAGTTTTAAAAAAGATGTTTATGGTTTCTTGAAGATGATGCCATATAAAAAAGATGTTTATGGTCTCTTGAAGATGATGCCATATGAAAAATATATTAAAATAATTAGAAGATAACAACACAGTTTATTTGGGTTGAAAGTTTGGAAAAAAAATTATGGTTAGTGAATGTGTGAATTATTGAAATGCTGATATTGTAGTAGGTTGTGATGTTTTTGAGACAAATCATATTAAAATTATAAATATAAAAACAAAATAATTTGTGAATTTTATATTATTTTATAAATTCTAAATATATTTTTTTTCTTTTATTAATTTTATATTTAAATTTAATGTTTAATTTAAATAAAAACATGGGATAAAAAGGAAATATAAACATCTAAGTCTATAATTCAATCTAAAACTTTTTAGATAAATTTCAAATCACTTAAACATTAAAACAAATTCACCTAACTTAAATTTAAATATACTTGCTTGCTAGGTTTTAAACTTTAAGTTTAGTATACACTTTCATCTTTATTTTTTAAATATCCATCAATAATTCATATTCATAAGTAACAAACATTATTATTAATCAAATGTTTTCCCCTTAATTTATACTATTTAAATTTATTTATACCAATCAACCACTCTTATTCAATATATACAATCATTTATCTAATAAACATACCAATAAATCTTTCCCTCCATATTGATAGTGATATATAATTTAGACAAGATGTTAAGAACATATTGTAAAATGACAACATAAACTTTAATATACTTGCTTTCTAGGTTTTAAACTCTAGGTTTAATATACATTTTCATTTTTATTTTTTAAATATCCAACAATAATGCAAACATTATTATTAATCAAATATTTTCCCCTTAATTTATACTATTCAAATTTATTTACACCAATAAATCACTCTTATTCAATACATACAATCATTTATCTAATAAACATATCAATAAATCTTTCCCTCCATATTAATAGTGATATATAATTTTATATTTAATTTAGACAAGATGTTAAGAACATATTGTAAAATGACAACATAAATCTTAATATACTTGCTTGCTAGGTTTTAAATTCTGAGCTTAGTATACACTTTCATTTTTATTTTTTAAATATCCATCACTAATACATATTCATAAGTAGCAAACATTAATATTAATCAAATATTTTCCCCCTAATTTATACTATTCAAATGTATTTACACCAATAAACTGCTCTTATTCAATATATACAATTATTTATCTAATAAACATACCAATAAATCTTTCCCTCCATATTAATAGATATATATAATTTTATATTTAATTTAGACAAGATGTCAAGAACATATTATAAAATGACAACATAGAAAGCCAAGTTTATAATTCAACTTAAAATCTTTTACATAAAATTCAAAATACTTAACACTAAAATAAATCAGCTTAATATTTTAATTATATATTGAGTATATTTTAAAAGTCTTATCTAAAGCTTCTAAGTTTTGACTTTTTTAAATTGTATTTCTGAATGTATAGATAGATTCAACTCTACAATTTATTATAGGATTTGGAACAAAATTAAACAAAAAATATGCTAAAAAAAAAAGAAATCATATCAAATTTTAAACTACATTGATATTAAACTGTCAATTTAATATATATTTCTATCTTAAAAAAAATATAATCCATCAACAATACCTTTTTAATATTAATACAATATTTTTCCTTCAAATAAATTTGTAGAAATAATAAACCAGTGAATACATCATCATTATTCAAGATATAAAATCTTTCATCTCTCGAGCATACTCATAAATCCTTACCTTAATATTGATGATGATACAATATTTTTCCTTCAAATGAATTTGCAGGAATAATAAACCAATGAATACACCATTATTCAAGATATAAAATCCTTATCTTACAAGCATACTGATAAATCATTACCTTAACCTTAATATTGATGATACAATATTTTTCCTTCAAATGAATTTGCAGAAATAATAAACCAGTGAATACACCATTATTCAAGATATAAAATCCTTCATCTCACGAGCATACTCATAAATCCTTACCTTAATATTGATGATGATACAATATTTTTCCTTCAAATGAATTTGCAGGAATAATAAACCA
>CBVK0100915974.1:0-16511 GCA_900067695.1 Picea abies | reverse complement strand
TAGAACATTCTTTGCTTTTACATTTTTTCTTCCAAGCTCTACTACACCTTGTCCAAGGATTTCTATCCCTTACTGACTTCTCCTTTTTTGGTGTTTTTGTAGTATCAAAAACAGGTTGTCCTCGTGAGGTTTTGCAACGCCTAGAACTCTTCATAACTCATTTTGACAAATTGATCCCAGGTGACATTATCTTAATAACTTGCCAAAGCATCCACTATTAATAGTCTAATATGTTGAGATTTAGGTACCAAGGAAAGTGATCCCCTTGTGTTTGTGAGTCTCTAAACACAAAGGGGGAGAGTATTACCTTCATGTTATTACTTTATGTTCTAATTTCACTTTGAATTTATTCACTTAATACATAAAGTGAAATTAGTCACTTAATTCATAAAGTGACATTTAATTCACTTAAGTGTGAATTAATGAACATAAAGCAAACTATGGAAACTTAAGTGGGTTTATTAGATCTAAACTCACCCATTCATCTTGGAGGAAGGCTTAGAGTGAATTTGAACCCTTGGTTTCTAGGTTATCCTTAAGGATTAGGATAAAGGAGGAAAAGGAGGGAAAATAAGGCTCATTGTCACTTGAGAGATTTGAGTGAAGAGAAGATAGGAAGCGAGGTTTTGGAGAAGAGGGGCGCACCATTGTTGAGGAGGAGAAAAGGTTGAGGGCACACCATGGATGCTTAAGAACTTGGTATATTGAGTGTGGAGTGTCTTTCTTGTGTAGGAGCACACTAGTATAGGAGGGTGCATGTGTGAGAGGGGTTCATGTGTGAGAGGGCACACCAAGAGCTTGAGGTAGGGATGAAAATGGTTGAGGGGTGCACTTCATCTTGAGGAGGGGTGCATATGAGGGAGACATGCTTCATTGTATTGGTGGAGGCACACTTGTGAGAAGTTCTATCCAACACAAAGGAAAGGGTGCTTACTTCATCCCAATAACCAAGGTTTCTAGAGACGGAACAAGCACAAGCTAGCATGAACATTTACCAAGAGGGGTGCAAGTCATCATCTAGTAGGCACAAGTTAGAGGGACTCCTTTGAAAGATTGAGAAGAAGTTTGGATTGTATTAGGTTCCTTGTGTGTTTACTTGTTGTAGAATTTTCTTTCAGATTTCCATATATATATCTATCTCTCTTATTGTTTTTCTCCATGGGGTTTTTTCCAAGGTCATGTTGGCCAAAAACATTTGTGTTCATTTGTCATGGTTTGCTTAGTATTTTCATCATGTAGTTGTTAAAGATTCTAGAGGTGTGTTTGATGTTTAATGTATGTTAAAGAAGGCTAACTTGGATAACAAAACCTTCCATAATTAAAAATTATAACAAGTGGAATTAAAGAGCATAAAACCAAAGCTTGTGGACAGATTTTAGAGTGGGTAAAGTTCAGATCTGGTGGGATGTTTTCAACAACAAGAAAATTGTCCTAAAATAGTGAGAAAAATAGTTTGAAAGTACCTAGAATTAGTGACCAACAAGAGGTCACTTGAAAGGCCTATTGGGAAACCTATAGGACCTCAAATTTCTTCATGGTATAAGAGCCTAAGGGCAAGTGAGTGGGATGAATTTTGGAGAAAACAATTGGCATATTTTTCACTTGTGTGGAAGCTTCATTTTCACACTTGAGTTTTGTGTGTTGGAGGCATTGTTGTGTTTTTCATTGTTTCTCAGTTGTACTTGGTTAGAGTGTACCAATTTTATCATCAGATGGCATCCATGTTGGTGGCATGTTTGAGGCTAGAGGATAGGATTGCAGGGGCTGGGAATTGGTCCCCATGGAAAGCCAGGATTGTCTTGATTATAGAGGAGGGAGAGTTATGGGATATTATGGAGAATCTTGTTGTACCTCCCATAGATGTTTTACTCATGGTTGAGTTCCATAAAAGGAACATCAGGGCCAAGAAGAATATCCTTGATGCAGTTAAGGACCATGTCGTACCTCATGTGTATAGTAAGGAATTCACTTTTCATATGTGGCGGTCTTTGTGTGGTATGTACCCGAGCCTTAACTAGAACTGAAAGATGGTTCTTTAGAAGAGGCTAAGAGGCACCAAGATGATGAAGAAAGATATAGTGAACTCATTCCTCATGATATTTTCTCAGATTCATGATGAGTTGGTAGCGGTTGGCGAGATAGTAGATCCCTCAGAGTTGGTGAGGATGGACTTAAATGGCTTCTCCAAACCTTGGGAGAGTTTTGTACAAGGAATCATGGCTAGAGAGCATATGCCCAGTTGGGAGAGGCTCTGGGATGACATTTTGAAGGAGGAGATTAGAGTTAGCTCTTAATATTATAGTCAACAACGGGGTGAGGATGGTGATGAAGGTGATATTTCTCGTTTGGAAAAGTGAAAGAAGAAGACCAAGCAATGGCCCAAAGGTGGGGCCAAGCAACAACAACCGAGAAAAGATGCGCAATGGAGGGATATGAGAAAAATGAGATTCCTTGCTTGTAACTAGTTGGGGAACTATGCTGGACAATGTCCGAAGAAGAAGAAGAAGAAGAACTTGGGTGGTACTGCAGTGACAACAGAGGAGGAAGAGTTTACCATCCAATTTGAGAGGGAGTTCTCCTTGGTATTTTGTTGTTCGATATTTGAGACGCCATCCAACGTTTGTTATATTGATAATGGTGCTTCGAGTCACATGTTAGGTGTGAGAGAGAACTTCACTCATCTCATAGATCTAGAGATAAGGTTGGAGATAGTGCTTTGATATGACATCATTGTCAGGGTGGTCGAGCATGGAACAATATCATTTTAGGGGGAGTGTATGCCACCCTTGGTGGTCAGGGATGTATTGTATGTCTTGGGGTTGAAGAAGAATATTATTTCAGTTTACTCCATCTAGGATAGGGGGATTGAGGTGTCCTTTAGAGGGAAAAGGTCCTCACTCACCCAAAGGGGTCCGGTGTCACTTCTGGAAGAGTAATTGGGATAAGAGAGGGGAACTTGTATAGATTTTTTTTTCTATCCCTTGTATTCTTTGATGAATAGTTGAAACAACAGTCATTTGTGTGAGTTGTGACACCATAGGATGGCTCATATGCATCATAAATCTTTGATATCGCTGAAAGTGATTGTGAAGGTTATGCCATAGTTCAATGTTGAGCATCAATAAGTGTGCAGCGGGTGTGCTCTTGGGAAGTACACAAAGATTGTATTTCCCAGCAGTGACAGTTAATCAATTGGGGTACTAGAATTGATACACACAGATGTGTGTGGATCCATATCATGTGTTTCCTTGGATGGTCAAGAGTATCATGTTAATTTCATTGATGACCACTCTAGGAAGACCTGGATCATTTTCCTTAAGACCAAGAGTGAGTTCTTCAAGAGGTTCCAAGAGTTCAAAGCTCTTGTGGAGAACCAGACAGGAAATAAGATAAAGGTCTTGTGATCAGATAATGGAGGTGAGTGTACCTCCATGGATTTTATAGATTTTTGTACCGAGCAAAGTATCATAAGGAAGCTGCCCATTCCTTACAAACCGCAACAGAATGGGGTTGCATAGAGGAAGAATAGGTCCATAATGGGTGTATAAAGGAGTATGTTGCATGATCAGGCACTTCCATTCTACTTGTGGGAAGAGGCTTGCAATATTGTAGTTTATCTACAGAAAATGAGTCCCCATAGAGCTTTGGGGAGGAAGACTCATGAGGAGGCCTTTAGTGGGAGTAGGCCTGATGTTGAGCACTTGTGCATATTTGGGTGCTCAAAGTTATTTCATGTCCCCTCAAATAAGAGGACAAAAATAGATCCCACAACACAGAGAGGGATACTAGTTGGTTACTCAGAGGTTGAAAAGGCCTACCAAATCTATCTTCCATCACTAAGGAGAGTGGTGGTGAGGAGAGATGTCATATTTGAGGAGGGTAGATCTTTAAGGATATATATAGAGTCAAGAGATAATGTTGAGGAGGTCCCATAGTTGTAGAGTGATGATTCACATGGGACATGGCCTTAGGTGTCGAGTACGTTGAGTTTAGGGGTGATTGGTCCACTCGGGACAGGTTCAGAGTCACAGTTGTCGAATATACAGGAAGTTGGTGCAGGTGCTTCAGGGTCACAGACTACTGATCAAAGATTTCTTCCTAAGACTCATGGGCAATAGGAGACTACTCAACCAAAGGTTACTTTAGGGAAGAGGAAATCGAGATGGTTTCAATAGACCTTGAAGGAGGCAAAGGAGTATGTTGGAGAGCCTTAGAGGTTGATGAGAGAGAGAAGGGTTCTAGAGAGGCTTGGGTCCTACTTGGATATGGTGATGATTAGATCATAGTTAGAGGCCACTTTTGATGATCACGTTGCATATTTACTCACCAAGGATTTTCCAAGAGGCAAAGATGTCCACTTCGAGGACACGTTTGGAGGGGTGAGTGACACTTTCATTGGTAAGAGGGAGTGTTGAAATTTGGGTACCAAGGAAAGTGGCCCCCTTGTGTTTGTGATTCTATAAACACAAAGGGGGAGAGTATTACCCTCATGCTATTACTCTATGTTCTAATTTCACTTTGACTTTAATCACTTAATCCATAAAGTGAAATTAGTCACTTAAAGATTCTAGAGGTGTGTTTGATGTTTAATGCATGTTAAATAAGGTTAAATTGGACATAAAAATATTCCATAATTAAACCTTATAACAAGTGGAATTAAAGAGCATCAAACCAAATCTTGTGGGAATATTTCACAGTGGGTAAAGTTAAGATCTGGTGGGTTTTTTTTTGGACAATGAGAAAACTTTCCTAAAAAAGTGAGAAAAACAGTTTGAAAGTACCTAGACTTAGTCCCCAATAAGACGTCACTTGATAGTCCTATTGGGCAGCATATAGGACCTAAACTTTATTCATAATACGCCTATGGTAAGCCAAGGATATTGATTTATCTCCGTGTACTTTAACAAACATTTCCTAGATTTATTGCAATAGAAACCGTGGAATACTCAAGGCATTTGTAGGCTTTAGATAAGAAAAATATCTTAGCTAAACCAACAATCTAAATTTATAAGAAAGAAATAAGTTATGTCTCACTTCAACAGTAATGTACCTTAGAATATGTAGATCCACTTCATCCCATGGAGATTGCAATTTGGCTCTTTTCATTCATTATCATATATCCTCCATGGTTTTGTTGGAGAAAATGATTTTTTGATTGGCTTCCTCTTACTAAACTATGCCATCCTTTTCCCATATTTTCCCAACTAGTAAACCTGGTATTTTCCCAACTGGTAGACCTGAGATTTTTTACGAGTGGCATAAATGAAGATTTGGATTTAGTAATGTGCTTACATTGTATATGATTCCTAATGTTGTAGCATAAAATAATCAACAAATGTTTTCTACCTTTAGTAGTGTTGTAGGATGACAACTTTGCAACAAATTTTGATGGATGTGAATTCTACAACAAATTATCTTGGATATGAACCCTGTAGCAAACCTTGTTGGAAGCAAACTCTATAGAAAATTTTGTTGGACATGAACTCTATAGAAAACTCGTAGGATGTAAACTATGTGGCCAATTTGTAGGATATCAACTCTTTACTTGCTCTAGGATATAAACTATGTAGTAGAATGATATACTTTTAAATTAGCCATTGTCCTATGATCTTGATGTTGAAGTTAGAGTTGTAGCCTCTTAATTTTAATATCATTATTGAATTGTAGGATATCAACTCTTTACATGCTTTAGAATACAAACTATGTAGTAGAATGACATAGTTTTGAATTCGCCATTGTCCTATGATCTTGATGTTGAAGTTAGAGTTATAGCCTCTCATTTTTAATATCATTATTGAATATTATGAGTATGAATGTTGTGTATCTTGCATTTTTCGATGTCCTTGTAGTTTTAATATCTTCAATACTTTTTATAGAAATTTAGACTGGTGGTTGCATTACTACTTCCATGCTTGAGAATTGTTGAAGGAGTAGTCTTGTAAAGAGATGGATTGCTAATTAGGATTGCATCTATACTTCAAACAAAGTAACTAGGATGATCACATGAGTAATAATCCATAAGAATTTAATATGGAAATTATTTATATGGAAGCCATAAGAATGATTTGTAGAACTTTTAGTAAGTAATGTTTCTCTTTTTCTTTTTATTTTGCAAAGAATATTTGCTAGTGGACTAGTTTTCAAATGTACTCTATCTTATGGTTCAGGGTTTTCACCATAAGCTCATTATTGTTTTTAAATTTTTACAGATGTTCTTGTCTACTATAGTTCTGATATTCATAGATATACTTGTCTTATCTAATCAAGTAAAGTAGGACATATTTGTTTCTCTTTTCTATCTATTGCAAATCTCAGTTTGCGCCAAGGAGTTTGACGATCAAGCTCCAGGATTGGAAGCAGTGAGGAAAAATGTCGAAAAAGGTACATCATGTCCTTTCTCTCCTTCTCGATTTGATTTTTATAGATGCGTTTAAATGTATGTTAGTGTCCTCTTGTACTCTTTCTTTCTTAGTATAGGGGTCTAGCAATCCAAGGGAAGTTTCACCTATCTACAGGGGGAATATTTCGTAACCGAAAAATGGAGACTCCACTAGGGAATGACTTTTACTAGTCTTTCCTTGGTTCGTATGGAATCCTTTGCCTATCAATTAGATCTTGTTTGATATTGAAATCTGAATTAATTCCTCTTGCCTCTTCTTTATTGGAAGCCTGGCAAAACCATTGTTTGATTTTTCATGAGTTTTTGGCCTTTTCATCATTTTTTTTTAACTTTCCCAGAATTGGCTGTCCTCTGTAGTGAGCATCAGGGCCCCAATGTTAGACTAAAATTCCCCATGAGCCCTATTAGGAGTTACAAAATGCTCTGTCTCTTTGAATACCAGAGCACCACTCTCTCCTTTTTGTGATAATCTCAAGTTGTTTTCCAATTTCTGTTTTATCTGTTGATCATAGGTTTTAACCTAGGAATCCTCAATTTGTTTTTTGGATTTTGACTAGTTCAAGGAACTATTATTCATCTTTATTGTGCTTGAAAATTCCTTCTTGATTGTGCGATTGATTTACCTTTCATTGGTTTAGTCCTTGTTTCGCAATATTGTCAGTTATCTGACTGATTGAAAAAGTCTGCAAGGGTTTGTTGTTCATTGAGTTCCTTATCAATCTTGCTTTGATTGAATGAATTGAAACTCGATTTCTTATCACAACCTAGCTTCGATATTATTTCTTGCATCTTATTTTTCAAAGATTGTTAAGTGTGGTTTTATTGATTTCTTGATCTCTGTTTGAGTGAGTTTGATTCTCTTTGATTTCTTTTGTGAGTATCTTTATTTGGATAATATCTTGCTTCTTGTTCTATGTCATTTTAGTGGATAACTATTTCATTTTTATTGAAAGAAAGAAGCATTATAAGCACATCATTTCTTGCATCTAAAAAATTAGAAAAGGAAAATTTGAAGAACTTTGTATGCATTGGTTTTGGAAACTTGAAAGATTTTCGTTTGGTAGTTTGGAAAATGTGTTGGTTCTTGCTAGGAAACAAATTGCATTAACTGTTGCATTCTTTTGAGTGTTTGTTAGTGATACAAAAAAAAAAGAAACTCCTCTCTTTCCCATAAATAGAATTTCATCAAAAAATAAAAGTTGCATCTCATTCTTTTTGCTTTCTTTTTAGAGTGGAGTCTGAAACAAATCACTAGTTTCACTACCATTCGCCCTTGAGTAACTAACAACCATTAAAATCAAATGCTAATTAAAAGTGATCTAGCAACTTTTATTTTTAGGGCTTGTGTATCAACATTAGACTAGGGATAGAGACTTGAAATAGGTTGTGAGGTTAACTCTCCAAAGAATTAAAGAAAAACATATAATCTTATGATAGGGACAAAAAATCCATTTTTTGTATAAGCATAGTTGAGATCCCCCTCTCACACAAGTGTTAAACATGAGGTCATGTGTGGGAGAACAAAAAATATTACCCCTTTGTAGATTAACAAATCATAGAGGAACAATCGTATATTGGGGGTTCTTCCTGAGAATCGATTGTTTTCATTTGGTATCGAAGCTTCATGAATCTCAAATCCATTCAGGGTCTTCAAGAGTTTACCAGTCCAATTGTATTATGTTCTGTTGAAGGATTTTAGACTTGATATCCTACCCATATGTTTGGAACTAATTTTTGACTGTACCCGCCTGACTGCGAGTTGGTAAACTTAGTGGAGATATTTCATAGGGTCTATACATGAACTGACTGTGAAGGGGATTCTTTGTTGTACCTGGGTCAGATGCTGTTCAAACTCACTCGGGCTCCTTGGAGGGTAACCCACAGATAGCTTGTGCAGGAAATTTCACCAAGGTGTAAGTCCATTAAGTAGGTTGCCAATGTAACTGATCCACCCACTCAATCCCATCCCCTTCTCACTTTTCCCCCCGATGTTGGATTTCATCACCAACAAGTAAGTTCATTGTGAGAATTTCTTGGTTTTCTTGTTCATCTATTTAGTTTTTTAGCAAGTGTTGTATATTCTCCCTAGTTGTCCTTAAGAATTGGTATTGTGGCTAATAAACATCTTCATTGATCATGTAGGATGCAAGGCTTTCATCCGAAATTTTACAAACCCTTACCTCCTAATTCACTTGAAGACACTTTTCGTGGAGAGGTTATTGAAGAAGAAAACTATTATGAAATGGGGAGTGTTGCTACTCCTTTAATTGAACATCTCGAGGGAGAAATTTTGATAGTTCGGGAAGGTGTTGTCTCTCCTATAAACCCACCATTGACCAACCCTCTTGATCCACTTATTGTCTGAGTAGATTCTTCATAAAATATCATACCTGAAGATTATCCCAGATTACCATCAAGACCATACAAAGAGGTTAATATGGAATCAAAAAAACTCAACACAAGTGAAGGATATACAACCCCTGCTCATACTACTGCAATGGTAGATCCAAGTCAAACTCTTTTTCATCCTATATGGAAAAATCCATCGAGCCATGATCTTTTTGAAAAATTCAATTATATAGACCATTTTATGCCCCTCCACATACACCTGTCACTACTAATGCAGGTACAGAACCATTGATTCATTTTCTTGATCATCCTGTAGGACCAACTCTTAAAATTTCTACCACTTCAGGTCAAATATTGAGTGATACATGTCCTGTCCTTCCTATTCATTTACAAAGCACTATGATGGTTGCACCAACGATGCCTCTTCAAGAAACAATTTCATTCACACTACAAAATCCTATCGGAACACCTTCCCATCTTAGAATGCAAAACCCTGTCATACCACAAGTCCCGACTGGGGGACAAATCAGTACTGGGGGAAAATCCTTCATTAGTGGAAAATTTCCTACTAGGGGGAAACCCTCATTCATTGTAAAAGTTCCTTCTAGGGGAATCCCTCATTTAGTGGAAAAGTTCTTGTCATTACCGAACCTATTGTAGGGGGAAAGTTCCAAGTACTTTTGTCAGAAATCCACAAAAAAACCCGAGAACCACCTTAGGGAGGGTGTTTTAATCCACCACTTCAAGGAGGATATTTTAATCCAACCCCACAAGGAGTATCTTTAAATCCTAACCCTTCAGTACTATACTATGGAAAACCATTCCCAAGTGTCTCGAATCCCACTTGGGGTCCCCAGAGTCAATCATCTTTTCCTCCAGAGGGTCAAATTGGTTATCTTCTAGAGGGTCAACTTGGTTATCCTCCTCAAGGTCAAATTGGTTATCCTCCTCCAGGTCACACTGCCTATCCTCCTCAGGGTCCAACTATTTATCCTCCTCAGAGTCAATTTTGTTTTCCTTCATCTTTTTCCCAAGTCCCTCAACAAACAAATTCTTCTTTTGCTGGCCAAAATACTCAAAAACCATATATGGGAGGACCTTCTTGATACAACTTCCCTCAACAACCAGTTTATGGTCCTACTGGTGTTCCCATACCTCATACATATCGTCCCCAAAGGAATAAAAAATTACCTTTTCTGGCTACTTTAGATCTCCCAGATCTCTCGAGATTAACGAATGATCCCATATTGCATTCTCCTTTATGGCCAATAATTCCCACAAAGTTACCATCAAATATCCCAAAGTTTGATGGTAAACCTGGGGAAGATCTGAATAACCATTTCATGACATTTCATCTTTGGTGTTCATCAAAATCATTGATGGATGACTCTATTCAACTATGTCTTTTCCAACATACTCTTATTGGCTTCACAACAAAATGGTATATTGAATTACAATGCATATATTTTCAATATTTCAATTCACTTGCAATGGATTTCCTAACCCATTTTCAACTATCAATTAGATATGAAAATAGAACGAAACTTTTGACCTCCCTTCATCACACGAACTCTGTACACATTTCCAATCATATCTATGAGTGGAGACGACGATGACGGTTGATCAAAGCTACCACCCCAGACCAATTGTTGGCGGAATGGTTCACGAAATCTATGTTACTAGCTATTTCTCATGATGTAGAAATGGGAGGTGTAGTTACAAAAGAAGAATTTATTACTCACACCCAATATTTGGATTTGGTTTATACCCAATATGGTGCTTTATATGAACTAATTCGAAGTGCTCCCCGATCGATCCATCCAAACTATCATCTTCTGGTCATTCTGAAGGAATTATTGATTTTGCCAAAACTCAACTTGCCTCACAGTCAACTTGGACTACAAATAATTTAGTATCTACCCCGACTATGGTGTAGTATTCAATCCCATTTAATTCATCCCCAAATGAAATATCTAAAGTGAATGCAGTTCAATCTGCTTCATCATCGCAATCTAGAGGAAAAAAGAAGAGTAAAAATAAATCAAAGAAAAATAATAATCAAAATGAAAATCCAAAAACACAAACACAACCACCTGTTGCTGAAAAGCAACAATAGTGGAAACATAAATTTCCCTATCTCATATGTGTCGAATATCATTACACAAGATACTGTCTTCATCATGAAGAAGTATAGAAATTCATCAAAGGAGATTCCCAACCCATTGTTTTGACAAGTCCCTTTCCACAACAAAATTCAATGGTTGCACAAACTCCTGCACCTCCACAAGGTGAGAACCTAAGTCATCCTCCTAAAGAGGATGCTTCCTCAAGTGCACATATTTACATGTTCCTAAAGAGGATGCTTCCTCAAGTGCACATATTTACATGTTCAATGGTGTATATTTGAGCACTACAACGAAAAATTATGACACAACTCCAAGGAAAATAGGTAAAGAAAGTGTAACTAATGGAACCGTGGCTAATCCACCTTCCACCTTTGTTACCCCTCCTTCTAGACCTCTCCATATTGAGAAACCAAATTTTGGCTCTATACTACATCCGCCCAAGAGTACCATTCAAAAGTAGACCTATAATCCCAACTATCGTGCTTCCCAAAACTAAAACATAGTTGAATATATATCCCAAGCCCCTTGTGAAATGTTGACACTCAAAGTTCTACAAAACTACCCTAGTCAGCATAGGAATCTCTTGGTGGCCATTGAAGCTATATATACCAAGTCATCCAATACTATTACCTTTAACTTGGATGATTATAAATCAAGTCTCTCTCACCAACTTGTGTCTCAAATATAAGTTGTTTTTCACAATCAACACATTCCTCGCACTATATTGGATGAAGAACATAGGCATGTGTCATATCCTTAGCATGTTGGAAAGGTCTTAAATTACCAAGTCTTAATCAATCTCCCACCATGTTAAAAGAATTTGATGGAAGAGGTTTCAGACCTCATGGACTATTACAATCATTAGCTATTCAACTGGGGGGAAAAAATGTTTCCGTCGATGTGGAAGTAGTCAACGATCCTTTAGATTATAACTTGCTACTTGGAGGAAGATGGATTTATGCTATGACTATTGTGGCCTCTTCAATTTTTCAATGTGTCCAATTTCCTCATTAAGGAAAAATAATTACTATCGATCAAATAGATTATTGTACACCTGATGCTCGCAGCCAAACCACCAACAATATTCCATTTTTTGGGGACTCAATGATTACTCACAAGAGTGTAGGGGTGGTTCTATTGAAATATTCTTCACTCATGGGAACTTTCCCTACACCTGTTCCTCAAACTTCACAGCATATCGCAACGATAAATACGATTTCGACTACAATACATCAATCCTTCAAATCATCTAATCCTTGGATCATGCATATTCCTTTAGAGTTTGATACGCTAGGTGACAGTATGCCACTTAGCCCAACAAAGGCCGAATATAATGCCATTCAATCTGTCTCTCCTTCACCCAATGACCAACATCTGATGGCATCCAATTATTATCCATTACCATCTTGGTTGAATTATTTATCATCGACCTTTGATTACATCCTACATATTTTTCCATCCGACAAATCCATAATGGAAATACTTAGTATCAAAGAGTCACCTTGGAATGATAACCATCACCTCTCATCCTTTCTTCCAAGTTTGGATGAAATCGAGGAAAATATTCAATCTATTTTTCCATCTAATATTTTCGATAATCCTCAATCTCTGATACTTGGGATATTATCTCTAGGGGAAATTTAGGAAACATTTCACAAACCATCAACGTAGACATATCAGAAAAAGAGGGTGTCGTGGAAAATATACAATTAGGCACAAATTGTTCGACTGAAGAAATTCAATATAACACCACCTTATTTAAATAATTCCATGACGTTTTTGTCTGGAGCTACGAAGAAATTCTAGGGATCAATCCTTCAATTGTTCTGCATGAAATTAAAAATTACCCTGAAGCCAAACCTGTACGATAGAAACTTCGCCCTGTACATCTTAAGAAAACTACGACAGTAAAAGAAGAAGTAGAAAAATTATTGAAATTCGGTTTCATTTACCCCGTACCTGTGATCGAATGGGTTTATAACATCGTCCTGGTCACAATGAAACAAGGGAAAATTTTCATTTGTGTCGACTACAAGGATCTCAATAAATCTTGTCCAAAATACAATTACCCTACACCCTTCATCAACCAAATTATCGATAATTGCATCGAAAGTGTAATCTTCTCTTTTATGGATGGATTCTCATGCTATAATTAGATAGATATTTTTTTGGATGATCAACACAAGACAACCTTCATGTTCCCATGGGGAACATTCTCTTTTCGTAATTTACCCTTTGGACTTAAAAATGATGTAGCCATTCTATAGTAGGCTATTTTGTAACGCTTTCCATGATATCAAGCATATTGTTGAGCCCTACCTCGATGAATTTCCATCCATTTGACTCATCGAAAATATCATCTTCATCATCTAAGAGAAATTTTTCTTAGATGTTAGCATTATAACATACGCTTGAATCCCCACAAATGTATTTTTACTATCGAATCGGGAAGGCTCCTAGGTTTTGTAGTATCCAAATATGGGATTATGGTGGATCCCTTAAAAGTAAAATCTATTGTGGCTTTACCTCCTCCCAACAAAATTACCCAACTCCAAAGTTTGCAAAGGAAGAAAATATTTCTATGTCGTTTCATCTGCAATTACGCATAAATCATGAAAGGATTCATGAGATTGTTAGAGAAAGATGTCCCTTTCATCTGGGATCAACTTGCTCAATGCTCATTTGACGCTCTCAAATATTCTTTAACACATACACTGTTGATACACCCCCCTAAATACACAAGAGATTATAACCTTTACTTAGCCGCCTCCGCTTCCATTATTTCCATATTTTTAGTTCAAGAGGACAACGATGATGCATAACATGTGATATACTATTTAAGTAAGATCCTTTATGGTCTCGAACTTTGATATTCACATGTTGAGAAGTTGGCTTCGACAATAGTCATTACTGTCCAAATATTTTTCCACTACATCTTAATTCTCACTACCACAGTTATTGTTTACTTGAACCCCATGTACCACATCTTGAATCATCAAGTAATTGGGGGAAAATATTCAAAATGGATCATCGTTCTTCAAGAATTCGATCTCGAGTTTACCAAATCTAAGGAAAATAAATCATTGGTTTTTTCCAAGTTGATTTGTGATATTCCCCATAATGATGAGGAAACTGATCCCAGTGATCTTCCCCATAATGATGAATCAATGTCCCTTATCAATACGTCTGATCCATGGTATGTAGACATTCTCTTATATCTCTAGACCCAATGATTTTTCCCATATATTTCGCATGATGACTGACATTGTATACAACATCACTCAAAATATTACCTTATTGTTGGAGACACTTTATATCAACATGGAATTGATAATGTTATACAACGTTGTATGAATCATGAAGAGGATGAGAATGTCCTAAATGAATGTCACTTAGGATCTTGTGGCGGTCATCTCTCTGGGATGGCTACATCCCAGCAGATTACGTGTAGGTTATTTTTGGCCATCCATTTTCAAAGAGTGTATTGAGGCCGTAAAAAAGTTCCCACCCTGTCAAATCTTTCACAAGAAAGCAAAAACACACCCTGCTCCACTACATCCAATCATTTCCATTGGCCCATTTGCAAAATTGGGAATTGATTTCATGCAATGTAAGCCTACCTCAACCGAGGGGCACAGTTATATTATCATCGTAGTTGATTATTTTTCTAAATGGGATCAGGCTATGCCTACATTCCTAAATCATGGCTGAAATGATGCTATTTTCATATTTAACCACATCATCTCTATATTGAGAGTCCCATGAGCTATCATAACTGATCACGGATCTCATTTCCAAAATTAGATGATGAGTGATTTGACTACCAAATTGGGTTTTTGACATGAAAAATCATCCCCATATTATCCTCAAGTCAATGGACAAGTTGAAGTCATCAAAAAAGTCTTGAAAAATATGCTTCAACTCATGGTGTCGGTGAACAAAACCAATTGGAATTTACAACTCTTTTATTCACTCTAGGCCTATCAGACTTCCGTCAAAACTGTCACTAGTTTCACACCTATCTAGCTGGTATATGGGTTAAAAGTGGTGTTGCCAATTGAATCTGAAATTACATCTTTGAAACTAGTTGTAGAACTCCTTCCCAACACCTCTTGCGAGGAGTAACATTTCCTATATCTAATGAAGATGGATGAGATCCATCGTGATTTTTCTCTCATTAATGAGACATATAAAAATTTTATCAAAACACAATATGATAAGTTTTTCTGGCCTTGTCCTTTTGTAGAAGGAGATCTAGTCTTGGTTTATGACCCAGACCATGATAAACTTGGAGTAGGAAAATTAGAACCTATGTGGCATGGAACCTACATCATAAAATGTGTGCTACAAATAGGTGCCTACGAGTTATTCAACTATGATGGAATCCCTCTCAATAAACCTTGTAATGGGCTCTATCTAAGGAAGTACTATGCTTACCAAATCTTGCATGTGTGCTTTGTACTTTATTGTACCATATGATTTGGTTTGGTGTGTCTTTACTTTTACGTGTAAGGGTTTTGTTTGATCTTCAACTGATTATACCCTTCTTTGTGCTTGAATGCACAAATTCCATCATCTTTCCCCATATATTTTGGATTTGTGGATGGTTCTAGCCGACATACCCATAAATTACCTTCTGTCCTAATATCCCAAGGCCGAGCCCCAGTTGTAATTATGAATGTAACATGTTTTGTAGGCTGGTGAGCCAAATATTTATAAGCTGGTAGGATTATGTGTTTATTTGTCCAGAGAGCTTAGATGTTAAAGTCCAGGAGCCTATTTTGTACATGTAAATATTCATATTATTAATATAAACATCATCGTTGTGTGTAGACCTACCACGAAGAAAGAGTATGGGGGACTAAGCTCCACTAGATTGGGTAAGCAAGGGGGGATGAGATACTAGGAAAAGGGGATAAGATTGAGGGCTTAACCCAATGGAATATTATAATTGTTTCCTTAGATTACTAAAGTTTGGGGAAAAAAACCTAGCTATCCTAAGTTCCGTTGGGAGGAGGAACGAGTTCCAAGTGGTGAGGAATGTGCTCTTGGAGAGCCAAGTGTCACCCAAGACACATGCTGATTTATGTGGGAATTTTCACCATTATTGGGGGTTCATGAACCATTCTGGCCATCTTTCCATAGGAGTTCGCTCTCATCATTGGGACCAGGCGAGCCATCCATTGCCCCGATTCACTCACGCACTGAGCAGGCACACAGTCGGCCAATTCCTCCATTGTTGAACCCTTTACCTTTGTGAACCTATATAAATTGTTGAGTCATCCCTTTCCTTACCAGAGTTGGCTACTGTGGTTACCTGGTTGACTTAAGAGTTGGTTTGAAGAGGCAGGTTGTCAAGCCTATGGGTAACTCTCCCAGGTGAGAGAGTGTGGATAGAAGAAGCAGGCTGTCAGGCCTGCGAGAAAATATCTCCAGGTGAGAGAGTGTGCTGAGAAAGTGAGTTCTCCTGGAGGGAGTCCAGTAGAATCTACAGATCTCTAAGAATTTTTTCCAACGGAGGTGGAGCGACCGATGGACTGTGTGACAATGAAGGTGTACACTCTTGGGGTGGGACAGGCACATGGGGAATGAGAGTCTATGAGCGATGGGCATAAGTGGCTCCTTGGAGGAAATCC